>JACXGK010002242.1:26168-57113 GCA_016801125.1 Novumbra hubbsi | reverse complement strand
GCAACTGTTGTCTGGCTTCGGAGGGGGGACGGGGGGGTGTAACGTCAAGGCCGCGTTCAGCCCGATGACAGTGCAAAGCTCCGCCGGGACACAGTGACCCATGAGGACTGCACGAGGGATATACATACATCATTTTAAGTAGAATTACTTAATAACAAGAATTCAGACATCTGGTGGGATGTCTTCCCCCACCACCATTTACAATAAAATGTATCATATTATGCAATGATGTGTAAATCATGTATCCATATATTTAATTGAAAATAGACAACATATCAAATGTGGAAATCAAGAAATTGTATTGATTTTTGAAAAAATACATGCCCATTTTTTATTTGATGCAAGCCTCACGTTTTAAAAACGTTGGGACATGGGCATGTTTACCACTGTATTGTATTACCGTTTGTTTTAATAATACCCTGTAAGTGTTTGGAAACCGAGAAGACCAGTAGTTCTGAAAGTGAAATGTATTACTATTCTTGCTTGATATAAGATTTCAGCTCAACAGTTCCTGTTCTTTGTTGTACTTTTAGTTTCAGAATGTGACAAATGTTTTCAATGGGTGACAAGTCTGGACAACAGTTAGGCCAGTGTAGCACTTATTTACTATGTAGCCATGATGTTGAAATAAGCAAGGCCTTCCCTATAAAATATGTTGTCTGGATGGCAGCATAGGTTCCTCCAGTGCTGTTTAGCATTAACAGTGCCTTCACAGGAGTGCAAGTCACCCAAGCCATGTGTAATAATGAACCCTCATACCATCACGGATGCTGGCTTTTGCACTGATAAGAAGTCAGATGATCCCTCTCCTCTTTAGCCCGGGGGACGCGTTGTCCATGATTCCCCAAAATAATTTTAATTGTTTATTCATCAGACCACAGGACAGTTTCCCACTTCACCTCAGTCCATCTTAAATGAGCTCGGGCCCAGAGAAGGTGACGGAGGTTCAGAATCTTGTTTATATCTGGTTTCCTTTTGCATGGTAGAATTTTAACTTGCCACTATTTGGCAGTACGTCGCTACATCCACAAATGCAGCATTTCAAAAGATTTTGGAAAGACAATTATTGTGTACATTTAATTACTTTAATAAGTAATTTGAGTGACCTAGGATAGGAAGCAGCAGTTGGTTTGCTATTGTTTTTCTAATGGATACAGAAAAAAAACTATTCTTAAATCTGCACAGTAACCCAAGCTTAAAGTAAAAAAAATTTCCAGAGAAGATAATTTTGAATCTACCCTCAAACCCAGATATTTCAAACAATCCAGCATTGTTCCCGCGCTGTACTTATAAATGACCTGCAGTGGAGTTCATCATGCGGATAGAAGGATTTGTTGAAAGTTTATTTCACCATTATTCTAGTAGTCAGCAAAACACATCTAAATTAAAAAAACAAAAGCAATTTTAACTTAAACTCTATAGTTCCTCCATGCTTTTAAGAGCATAGAGCATTGGGACTGTAACCCGAAGCGCTCATCTAAAATGTATAACCCATGGGAATCAACAGCACTTTATACTGCAAAATAAGGCTGAAAAGTTGTACACATTTGGGATTTTTTTTAATATACAATATTCTACATGAATCAATGAAAAAATACTGACCTAAATCTCAGGTACATGTAAAGCCTTTACTTCAACATGCCTTATCATACAATGACATGGGTCTTCTGGCAACTCCATCAACAGTGTATGGTAGCATTTTTATTTTTTGGGAGGAAAAACGCTGTAAAAATCACTCACTTCTTAAATATTTACCCAGGGACGCACAGTCAACATAAATAATGAGAAATGGGAATTGGAGCGCTCTGTTGCAATTAGTCATTTCATTTCTAGATTGAATTTGGCTTCCTTCAAATTGTGTATCTAGGATTCTATAAAGCCATGTCTCTAAAGGTAAAATAATGTTGCTCTCCCCAAACAATAATTTTGGTTTTACAAACACCCCCCCCCACAGATCTTTCTCCATAGAAAACGATTTCTCTGTGATATTCATACGATGAAGTGAGACACTATCTGCCAAGCCTTATACTTTCGTACTGCAGGGTTGTTTGTGAATATATCCTCAGAGGCAGCTGTTACACCTTTAAAAAGAAACCTGTATACAGTAGGGATGTTGTGAGTCAAACAGACAAATACAAATTGCCAGAGGGACCATGGACAGGACAAGCAATGTTCCAGAATGACAAATGCTCTGAACGGATAAATGCTCAGGAATGATGAATGTTATAGGATGACAAATGTGGACCAGTTACAAAGGAAATCAAATACCAGCCACACAAGATTAGAGATTCTGAGATTGGATCAAAGTTTTGATTTCTTCTACTTTAGGTCTTGATAGAGTTGACAAGAGTTTGTACACAACTGTTGATTTGTAACAATGCAGTGTTGCAGTTTACCAGCTGTCAGAAGAGTATTAACATAACAGGAATTGACAGTGTGATGTTGCCTCGCTAAAAGAGAAAATAACCCTTAACGCCGGGGCAAATAGCTAAATGCAAGTGTTGGTCATGTGTTATCCTCTGTGAAGGCAAGGTTTGCTGCTTCTCTTTCAAAAAGTGACACCCAACTTTCAAAACACATCACAACAGCCCTTTCAGGACATGAGCATTCTTCTGTTATTAAAACCCAATTTAGGGATTAAACTGCTTGACTGGCTAGAATAACTGGCCAGAGACACATTTGTGTTTGGGAACACAGGTCATCCGGATTGCTCTGCACTCTCAACGTAGGAAAGTCAAGTAGTCTTAGAGCTACCGATCAACCTTGAAATGGAAATTGAGGATTCAAGTAGGTGTTACGGCGTCTATGTTAAATGAATACAGTAAAGATAGGGAGGTTTTGCCTACATCCAAGCCTGCCCATGTGTCTGATGGGGCTAGGTCTTTTCACCCATAATCCCATAGCGCACAGAGCGTTTACCCTTCCCGGTGGCTCAGAGTGATGGGTGCAAGTTCACCGTCTGATAAAAACAACTGTTTCTATTGCCCCTTTGTTGTCATGTCCCTTTTGTGTCCTATTGTTTGTTCTCACTGTGACTGTGTTGTTTTTGTAAATAAAAATGGCCATAGTAAAATATAACGTGCCCTTGGAATATGAACTCTGAAAAAATCCTCGATGTGTACTAGTGTAGTTGGTGAATTTTTTTTTTGTGGGACTGGATAAGACTTTGGAAAGCATTCACAGCCATTCACTTTCTCCACAAATACTTAATGAATAATTTTATCATTTTATGTGTGCCAATTTATTGAAAATAAATAACTGATATTTCATATACATACATATTCACTCGTTGCCATGAGATTAGCTCAGTGTTATTTAATCATCCTCGAGATGTTTCTGTATATAGATGCAATACCAATGTTGCAAATTCAATAGATTTCACGTTTTAGAAAAAGCCACCAAATAACAACAAAAAAACTAACATTTCCAGGTGCGCACTGGGCTCTATCACAGTGAAATGTAAATAGTTTGGAACCACCAAGACTAAGCACCAAGGCAATAAAGGCCCTGGTCAGGTGGTGACCAAGAACACAATTGCCACTATAACAGATATTCTGTGAATTTCTGCTTAGGGGAGTCCAACCATCTCTGTAGAGACAGGAACCTGCCAAAAGGACAACCATCTCTGTAGAGAGGGGAACCTGCCAGAAGGACAACCATCTCTGTAGAGTGGGGAACCTGCCAGAAGGACAACCATCTCTGTAGAGTGGGGAACCTGCCAGAAAGACAATCATCTCTGTAAAGAGGAGAACCTGCCAGAAGGACTCCATCAATCAGGCTTGTAGTGGCTTGACAAAGGCCACTCCTGAGTTAAAAGCAAATGACATGCTGACCATTGACAGCAAAAGGAAAAGATAATTTGATCCTAAAAATTTAACATTTAGCTATGTAAGCTGGTGAAAACAAGGTACCGTTCGTCATCTGGCGGTGAAGCATGGTGCTGGGAGTAGCGTTTTGCAATGACACTGCCAATTCAGCTCAGATGCATTCCATCTTTGAGATGTCCCTAGAAGTTTATTGGTGTCCACCTGTTGCAAATGCAATTGATTGGTTTACTTTAAAAAGCCTCACACCTTTCAAGGTGAAACCACTTTTTTTTTTGCTAAAGCTTTGAAAGTTCCCAGGGACAGCACTGTGAAAGGGGAGAAGTTTGGAATCACCAAGCTTTTGTAGTAGCTTTGGGAGAGTACTTTGAACCTTCTCTCCATCCAATCTTAAGAGGATCTGCAAGTAAGAAAGGGAGAAACTGCCCAAATCCAGGTGTGTAAAGCTGTTAAAGGAATACTAAAGCAGACTCAAAGCTGTCATTGCTGCCAAAGGCTCCTCTACAAAGGACTGAATAAAGGCTGTGAATCTCATGAACTTTACATGAGATATTTTGGTTTTAATTTTTTTATAAAATTGGCACAAAATTATAAAAATGTTTTTATGCTATCTACGGTATTGACATTTATTTCTTGAATATCAAAGATTCATGCTTTCAAAAGTAATTTACCATTGTTTACTCATTGCATTATCTATTATCTTCAGCTACTTATACAGCCTGGTAAGGCCAGAATTTCCTTTATATTCACTGAAGCAGGGATAAATTCAGACACAGAATGGATATTGTCTGAGTGGATAGTCAAGTGACTGGAACATAATTGCAAAAATAATAGTGCAAAATAATTTTGGGGGGAATACTTAGGAACATGTATGCTTAATTAAACTCTGGTTTCAGAATCAAAATGTTTTGCCTCCAATGTTTGGTAGTTTAAGTTAACTGGCTAGATACTCGTTTTAGGAATCTGTAAAAACGTCTTTACTGATTTATATAAAATATTTATCTGATTTGTTTTGTTGTTGTTTTGTTGATTATTGTATATTCAATAATTGTTTATTATTTATATCACTCCTTTTATGGTATCAATGGAATATTTCCTTGGCATTTTGACATTAATGAAATGTTTTTGCATTTTTTTGCAAACTTTAGACAATTGGACACATTCAGACAAATATCACAGTACTTTAAAATGATGGGGATAAACAACTGGTTCTTTTCGACAACGCTTTTTACTGAGTCAATAGTAATATTTTTATTCTTAATTGTTTGTTCGAACCGTTCCCAGCAAATAATCCTACAGCAGCAGAATCACTGGAAGGAGTTTTACGTGATCCCTAGGCTCATTTCTCGAAACAAACTCTTCATTTGCGCAAAAAATATGTGTAGCTTCAGGCAGCATCAGAGAAAATAAATCTTTAGAACTGATAATTAGATGCATGGTGCAAGGGTAACATAAATTATTTATGATCTCAAAGCATTGTATAACAAAAACAGACACAGCATTTGTTTAACAAACTCAAGCATGATAATGTACAAAAAGAAGCTGTTCACAATCTAATCAGGTTACGGCCACCACTAGATCTCTTTTGAAATGGGTAAAGAAATATTTGTATGCATAGCAATCACAAATGCATATTTGTAACACAAACTTTTACAAGTATCAATGAAAGATTATTGCAAAAAGCCCCGTATGTTGGAATAAATGTCAGCAAGAGGCTTGCAGAAACATGACACTGTTTCTGCGTGCTCTATGCATTATTTAGTACAATATGTCCTCTCAGAAAGTGTGTGCAAATTGATGGCAAAATAGATAAATTTAATACATTATATAGTCAGTCTAAAGCAAAATGGTGGAGTAACTGGCAAAAGGTCTGAATACTTTGAAGCCACTGTATATCGACGCCAAAACCTGTTAATAATAACAACTATTCGTTTGTTTGTGTTTTTATTAATGATCTGGGAACAAATTTACATGCAAAACGAATTCACATGTAAAAAGGTGTCGGTTCTCAAGTTTAGGTAGCGCTGTGCATACATTATTTGTGATAATGAGTTTCCTTCACCTTCTAAAAAATACCACTTCAATTATAAAGAAAATATTTCAGGCAAAAACATTGTTCAGTGAGAACATGTAATTCTAAAGAAAATTGTTCTTCCAATTTTCTATGAGTTTCTCTATTAATAAAACAATCCAATTTGAAACAAATTATTCACTATTAACCAGTGCTTGAGTCGGGCAGGAGCTCAATGTAACGGAGTACTAGCATCTGTTTCAGCTCCTGCATCTCTTATATACATTTTGCTCAAATGTTTTTTTTAAGTTCCTCCACTATAAACAATGCCAGTACTACTGACAACCAAGCGAGTAGTGACACCTGTTTTAGTTAAAGTCCAGAATGCTAGCCACAGTTTGGCTGCTCAGACAATTATTCTGGGTGAGTTTGTCATGGGAGGGAGGTGTTATGTGAGTGAAAAAGTACAACAACAGAGAACAGGGAATTTATTTTGACCAAATCTACCCAAATGTAACTTTTGAGTTAATGTCTACATGCATTCTGTGATGTAGGGACGCAGTCTACCCAAAACAGGTAGATGTCATCAAAACCACTTACTTTCAAACATTATCGCTAAGTAATGTGCGGTAATGAATCTACCTACAGATTACGCACACAGAGTCAAGACTTTTAATTATAAGTCATTCTTGAACACATCTCTTATCATGTCAATCCCAATGTAGACTGGGGATGTTTTTCTCTATGTAAAGTGTATTTCAGCATTCCACAATAGACCTAACCCCCCCCCCCCATCCTGCCTAATATAAGCAAAGCACTTGAGATGGGTTTTAAGGTATATAAAACATAGAGAACTTGTCATTTCCTAATTTGCTGTGTTGGTGTCCTGCTTCTTGATCTATTATGACAGCGTAACAAATGTGTCCTGAAATGTGTCTGTGAGGCACTCCTGCCTCAAATGCTGATTCCAGGTTAAGGAAACACTTCAGAAAAAAAAAAAGAAACAGAACCCTATCCTAGCCCTATATAGACTGATATGCTGCTTGCTATGCCCATTTGGCAAATTTAATTTAACAGATATATTTTATATTTACATTTTAGGCATTTAACAGGAAATATCATCCATGGGGATGTATATTTATAGGCAACTGTTATGTTCAATTACAAAATGTACATTTTCAAATCATTAGCCTGTGAAGCAGCAGTGCTGCCAGGCACAATTGAGGGCACCTTTGTCATTTCTGCATCTACTATCTAAGAGCAAGTGTTTTTCTAGACGCAGTCATTTTTCGTAGCACTGCAGTACCTATGAGGGAGCTCCTTTGAAAAACCAGTATACATCACCTAGGAAGGTTGGCGAGAGGGTATTTCATTTATATTATGGAGTTCTGGCATCCTTAGTATTCTTCAGTAAGTTTTGGAAAGTACAGTCCAGTGTAAAAACAATTACTAAGTGTTCAGACCTGTATATGAATTGCTGTTGGTGGGATTTTTAGGGAAGACAAGATGTAAGTAATCTGTACAGGAAACACTTTACATTTGATATATTATAGCAATTTTTATTGTGTGCTGTCAAGTAAACATGGTTTTCCCCTGTAGTGTAATATAGTGGTGTCTTTGGAGAAAGGTGTGAATATGCGTCTGGCTCATCAAACCAGTGCGATACTGTGTGTTGCATCCCCAAAATTTGACCATTTGCCTGCTCAGCAGAGCGAACATACAAGGTGCGGGAGGGGTCAATGTGGCCCCACCCGGTCAATGTGGCCCCACCCGCGCAGACTGTGAGGAAGTGAAATGGGCGTGGTTGAATCAACAGAAAATGTTGTATAATGATTGTTCTGGCGTAGATTCAACTGTCATGTTTGGACATTGTAAGTGTTATACACAGGGAGGACTTTTAAATTATTGTATTGTACATGTTGTGTGGTTTTCTGGAGGAAAATGCGTACAAAAATAAGTACAATAAGTACAAAAAGAAAGAGATGCAATCTTTAGTTTTGCAACAAATTGTATTCACGTGAATGTATTGAGTCCTTTGTTTCACTGAGTTGTCCAAGTTGAAATATTGTACATTTGTTAATGTTTTTATTGATGACTACTTGCTACAACTCAATGTGATGAACTGTAACAATTTCCTCCTGGTAATACATTTAATCACTTTTAATTTAATCACAATTTAGAAAACAAATGTGTTGTAATACCGTTGGCTTATTAGGTGTAACCTATTTCAATGTACCCTAGTAGTCTATGGTATATGTATGAGCTCATTATGTGACATTACTGCATGTGGATTGCTACTCAATAATTAAATTGCGAATAAGCAGTGACAGGATCTTCAATTCATTTCACTGTTAATGACTGCATGTAGAAACAATGACTACATTTCAATATAAAGGCTGAATTATGCCATCAAGTTTGTCTCCCTTGTGCAAGAACGAACCTGACATCCTATGGTACACGTTAAAACAAATAATGGACATAGTTCTACCCAATTTTTGTTGGTTCACTGCCTTTAACAACAATTTGAAATAAATGAAAATTACCAGTGTGTGCATGTTGTTATCAGGCCCTCCAAGTTACTTAACAACAGTGGTGTCACTTTCACAATAAAAGCTACAATTTAGTTACATACTAACACCTTTGTAACTAAGTTATTTCAACAATTGTCACTATTTTAGTGACATAGTAATTAGGACAATTTAATGTCAAGTGTTAACCTTTGGAATTTACTTTTGTTCTTCACAGTAAAACTTGAAGATGATCCCTGATTTTTAACCAACACTTTAGCCTCCTATAATAAAGGAACAATTCTGGACTTGAGGTTGCAACAAATTATCCATATAATTTACCCCATCCATATGACTACCAATGATCAACCACAAGCTTTGGGGTAGTTCAATTGTCTGTATCCCTGCAATTGAGAAGAACTGGCAACTTCCTTCTGCAGACTTGAAGCTTACGCTTACAACATGCTACATTCACTGTCCTTCAAACTGCATGCAGAGACATAGAGATGGTTTCCGTGTGCTTGTCTAACACTGGCTAAGGAGGAATACAAGGCTTATTACACAAAAAAAATTTCAATGAATGACGGGCTTTAATACACATTTCAATCAGTCAAATTTCTTAGCTGGATTTAACTGTTTTCTATGAACATGCATTTTAGAACCGGATCAAATTGTATGTTTTATCTACTCAATGTCAAGTTACTGTATAGACCCTTCAACTTAGACAGTTTTAAAGTGACCATGGTTACCCTCTGTCAGTCATGCAAGATATTGTCATTGTAGTGTGTACAATCTGGCTAACATTTATTTGATCTATTTACTAAGTGCTGACACTGCACACAGAGCTGAGGGCTCTGATGAGATCTTAAATTACCTCCTTGGCTTGTTTGTTCCACTTGATGTTATCAGCTATAAAGTCTCAAGGTAATGCTTACCTCAGCAAATGCCTGAACACCTGCCTTACGAAAATAAAAACAGCCTTCAATGTGCAATCAGGGACACAGAGCTCTTTGGTTTATCTTGATGTTGCAATTAGGACAATTAATTTTTAAATGGGTGATTCAATGGAAGTTGTGCATACTGCAGTCCCACCCTAAAAAGTAGCACATGTAATTTCACCATGATATGTGTTCCAAATAAATTGCCATTGTAGGTGCTTTTACAATTTGAAGATGTATTTGCAGTAATTCAAGTAAATAATAAAGGAAGAGGAAAGAAATTACAATGCCAAGGCAATTCAGAGATGTGTGTATATAGGCAGGGCCTCAATCACAAATAGGTTATTGCAAAATTGTGGAAAAGGGTAAGTAAGAAGTTACTCGACACTTTGAATTTAAAAGCAATAACTAGTTATTTGACAAAATGTACAAAATATATTTCCTCTGAGTGGTTGATGGAAAGGGGTCTGGCTAACATCCCTAGACAAAACTGACATTCCTACTTGGACAAAATGTTACATTAACAACTAAATTTTGTATTCCTGAAAACCTTGGAAGAACATCAGCGATGTATGTAAATGTGGTGATAATGCTCACTGTCTTTATTGTTTAGCTTCTGACCAGTCATGTTTTTCCAATATTCTGTTTTTACTACTCATGATTGTTATAGGTGTGTACACAACATTGTACAGTAATGTAGTGCAGTAAGAATACACAATCATGACAAAATACACTATGAATAAGTTGATTTTTTAAGAGTGAAAAGCAAAACAAGAAAGTAATTTTAGCCCAAATGGAAAATGTTCTTTTTAACAACACTATTGAGGGAACTTACAGAACATTTACCCATTTACTTTTGAAATTAAAATAAGGAACATCTTCCCATACCATATGAAATAAAGATCATCTTCCCTTAACATGTTTAAGGGAAGATTCCAGATTCCATTATATCCTCATTGACAAATAGGGTGGAATGGTACCCAGTCTTAGCACAGCCTCCGTCTGAGGGAGAAATGGAAAAATGTGTGCGTGTGCCCCCAAAGCATATCAGTTAGAATATATTGGTTTATGCGGTGCAGACAGAAAAGGTAGTCTTAAAATAGTACATGCAATATATTTAAACTAAGCTGACATCTCCAGAAATGCTTGATTTTGATTAACAAGCAGACAACCAAGGAATATTTTACACAGGCTTCTATTTTGCATTTTGTTCGCATTTGTTTAACTTTTTACACATTGTACAAAATGCTTTCCACGACATCACAGGGGACAGAGACCTATCTTAGCATTCCAAGAGTAGTTCGATGGCAATTTTCTAATATTTCAAGACATGCTCGATATTACATCTCAAAGATAGTGATGCCCGATCTACTATCCGCCTCGGGCAGGCTGTAAACGAGAACCTCCCAGCTGTTTTTAAAAAGACATCCTTTAACAAAGTAAGATTATAGACTGAATCAAAGATTTTAATCAACAGACCCAAAAGGCTCAGTTTTAGAGCATTGAACTACACTAATTACAAATCTTACAAAACTGTAAAGTGTCCTCAGAGGGAGTCCAACAGGAGCAGTCTCATTCTGAAGCTTGGGCTGGATGTGTGAACAGTACGGTGATCACAAATACATCAGGGCTGACTGATCGGTTTTCACACGGAGATGTAGTGCGACAGAAGGTTCACTCTACCAAAATACATTGGCCACAAACGATGCATCAACAAGAGGAAGAACACATCTAACAGGAAGGAACGTGTTCTGGTCTTGGCATGGGATACATGTTTAGAGAGCAATTGGCAGGGTGAAATACTATCCAATTCTTTACAGCGCATTTACAGCGCATCAGCATGATCAAGAGGCAATGCCATGACAGCATGGCACCATTTGACAAAGTATTACTTTGTACAGTTCAGACACACCACATGTGATTGTTATGATTCCATTGAATAAATGTAGGTACTTCATATGACTGATATGATTCCAGTGGATACATGTTATACTATGATGGTTGCACTTTTTTTGTAGTTTAAAAATTTTAAAATTCACATACAAACCTAAAACATTTAAAATACTCAATCTATTGGATTTTTGAGGGAGGCAATACCACCACTTTAAAATGTACAAAATTAAGGGAAAACGATTGTGAATCTATGTCAACAGTTTGGTGCAAATGAAAGTTACAACAGGTGCACTAGAGAAGCATCACAACTGGTAGCATGAGGCGGTACATGCAGTCCATTCAGCTTGAACAGGCAGTCCAGCGTGTTGTCGCAAGAAGGTTTGCTGTGTCTCCAAGTACAGTCTCAAGTACATGGCAGATATACTAGGAGACCGGACGTTACACAAGGGGAGCTGGACAAGGCTGTAGAAGACAATCAACACAGAATTAGAACTGGTATATACTCCTTATACTCCTATGTGTGAGGAGAAAACACAAGAATTGCAAGATCCGCCATTGGCGCCCCGAGCACTTTACAGATGAGAGCAGGTTCAGACCCATCGCTAAACCTTACACTGGTGCAGTGAGCCCTGGGTTCCTCCAGGTTTAGGATAATGCTTGAGTGTTTAAGTAGTGTTTATAGGCAGTTCCTGGATGACAAAAGCATTGACGATCATTGACTGGCCCTCGCGTTCCCCAGACCTGTTAAAATCAGGTTTAGCAAAGAAGTGAAAAACGCTAAACAACTGTACTCTGAGAAACCTTTCTGGAGACATTGCATGCGTCAAGCCCGCATCAAGACCTCCACCATCGATCCTTAATTACATCATTTGAAGGCCAAGTGCTGCCCCTCCTCAAAGCCATCACCAACTCTCTTCTGGACTACTTCAGTTTGCCTACAGACCCAACAGGTCGGCAGATGATGCAGCATTTATGGCCCTCCACATCATTCTCCAGCACCTGGACTCCTTCAGTTTGCCTACAGACCCAACAGGTCGGCAGATGATGCAGCATGTTACCCTCCACATCATTCTCCAGCACCTGGACTCCACAGGAACCTACACCAGGATCCTGTTTGATTCCAGCTCTGATGCAAGACAAGCTCTCCCAGCTGCACGTGCCTGAATCCACCTGGTTTCCAAATGAATTACAATGTACAGTAAAGATTTAGACCTTTAATATATTTCGTTCATCGAGATCTGAGGTGTGATTGAAAAGTATTCCCTAATTATTTATGAGCACTGTATTTTGCACGAAGGCAAAACTGATTTCTCACAGTGTCAACACCTTGCAAAATCGATCCTGCTACATGGAACTGTTACACAGGTTACACACAAGGTATCAAATCAGATTATAGCTAGACATCAAGACATAGATTCTAAGCAGTATAATAGATTCACTCACAACAGAAGATAAAGTTGGATTATATCTAATTTAGTTGTTTTGAATCTAAAAGTTCTGTTCTTCAGCAAGAAAATAAATCTCTCTCTGTGTCGGCCACACTGCTTCTAAATGTAACGCACAGAGTATTCACTTGGACTGGCTCACCATCGAGATTATGTACAACCATGGAATATGACCCAATTTAAAAACCAATCGCAGCTCTTTGTAGAAGAATAACAAAAGAAAATGTAAATGACTCACTGGAATGGGACACTTGCTAAAAAGTTACCAAAAGAAATAAACTCGGGCTGTTTCTCTTTGGAATATATGAATTAAATTCAGAGCTATTGGTCAGCAAATTCCCATCACAATGATTTTTTGGCATGAAGTCTGGCAAAAGCAGCACGAAGAGCATATCCAAACTGAACGGCCATAAACGATGAGTAAACCTTTTAGTAACTGCATAATATTCTGGGAGTTGCACCTGGATGAAGTGTCATGTACTCCACCACTCCTGCCACGCGACTAAGCTTCATCACCAGACACCTTCTGGAGACTTGGAAAAGACCTGACCCAGCGAGCTGTGCATGTCACGGCACAACACAATCCTTAGAATATAAATAGAATACCACTCTAGTTCAAGTTTGTCGGTGGTCAATTTGTTCTGGTAAACAAATGGGGGAAAGAGCTTCAGTGAACTCAAAGGTTTTGGATTGATATTCCATCACTTTGGGTTTAAAAGGATTCACTGGCTATTGGGTGCAGAGTGTCAGCTGTAATTTAAAGATATTTTTGTCAACATCAGACAAACCATTTACAAAGTATATCACCTTTGTTAGAAGCCAACTTTAGTGTAAAGAAAGGTGCACCAAAGGAAGTTCTTATCAAAGACATTTGGACAGTTGTCTTTTGTGTATTTCTTGTAAGGAAGATGTCATTGTTTGAGAGTCAGAAAGAATTTGCGAGATTCAAAACAGAATTGTTGAAAGCAAAACTATTTTAAAAACAAGTCAAAGGTGTGAAGTGCTGGAAAACTGACAAATACTTTCTCAAAACAAAATCCCAATCTTCAAACCTGAGGAGCAAGCAAATGCACGGTGTTTGCCGAATGCCGCTGCCGGAGGGGTAACAGGGAAGGCGTGACAGCTATGTCAATGTGTACATGTGTACTGATTTGAGTATTTGCTACCTTGCTTCCTTGATCTCCTAACTAACTACTCCTCAATCTATAACACAATGCATGCTCTTCAATTCAGAACACAATGCTTGCTCTTTACCAGGAAACTACATCTACATGCCTGCCCCACAAACATAAACAACTTAAATGGATCTGAAGATGTAAAAGCATCTTAGTCCAGCATCACAATGTCAGACTACTCTGCCCAGAACATCTAGGACCAATCTTGGGCCTCTTTATCCTACCCTGACGAGGCTTAGTTGAAGGCAGGTGCACCTCGTCAGGGGGTGGGATAAGCGGAGTTCAAGGACTCCATTCTGCAGCTCTGAGCCATGTGGTTCTCACTGGGGTATTGGTCTAATGCTAATACAAGAGAAGGTGTGTTCACACCACACTAGATTAGGTATAAGTATATCCCCCCCTTTACCTCAACTTGCGCCTCAATATCTGGCAACTCAATTAAAGCAGAGCTCTGGTAGATTGTAAACTAAGTCACAATGAATACATGTATTTACTTGCCATGTGTTGTCCTGTTTCAACTGCAAGGGACTCCCTTCCACTTGATTATGACTAAGCAGCTTATCAAGCAGAAAATTCCAATCCTACTGATGGTGCCGCCTGGCAAAGGAAAGGAAAAATAGAATTAAGAAATCGCCTAAATAATAGAGCATTGTGTTTTGAGAATTGCTACAAAACATTAAAAAAAGTTAGTAGATAACAACTATTTTTGAGCTGTAGAATAGAACAAAGCAATACATTATGAGGCAGCCTGTGACAAAAAGAGCAGGAATATAGAAATATTAGGACCTCAGAGGGAAAGACACCGTTGGATGAGGGTCCATCTTTGTTTTTGCCTCAAAGGAATAGAGACGATAAAGATGGAAATGTGTGTTTCTAATCACTTTCTCTTATGGGCTCAAATTCCTCATGGAGGAATCCATCTAGGAGTTGCAGTCACAATGACAGTTGTTCAAATCTGCACCCACAAATCTGCACACACATTAAGTAAAATCTGCTTCAGATATTTATTTATTGAACAAAACACATGAACAATGCAGCAGATTTGACCAAAAATGTACTTGATTAAATAATTAATAGTGTATATCTGTCTCTGCAACTTTACATCAGAGCCTCTGCTACTCCCAGGGTAATCAACTAGTTGGGTCCAACCGAGCCTCACGGACACTTAGGGAAGTTCCTGTCATGTAATTTGTTGTTTAAATCGTGTAATACTGTAAGTATAAGATCTTACATTTTATGAGAGAATAACTAACTTTGTTTTTAAATGTATTCATGTTCTCAAAGCTATCCTCAAGAAGTGGCGTCACCCATTTTGCCCTGCTGGTCTCTGTTAAATGCGGATTGATAGATTGAAATGTTTCATTTTAGATGAGATGTATGTTTCGTTGCCATAGAGCAGATTTGAAGCGCCTGTAAGTCATAGAGTTTTCAAATGCCCTAAGAGGTTTTCTAACATAGCCTGTAACCTTTGAAGGTCAAAGGTTTCAGGCCCTCAAATTAAACCTGACAGCCTATACTGTAACCCTATCATCACTACATCAAACACAATGTCTGGGGTTGAGGGACAAAGCAAAAAACTTCAGATACCTATGGACTGCACTGTATGTTGTGAAATGATTATGTATTTTGTGGTTGGAGTATATTAAATTTGCAACCAACATGTGAAATTGGCTGAAGAAATCTATTGAGTCTTATACTGACTACAAAACCCACAATGCATCGCTATCTCTAGAAGGGCAACAACTTCGCTAAAAGGTGAACATGTACTTAGAAGGTGTATCTAAGCACAAGTACATGCAATTGTTCTCCAATTGCCAATTTGAATAAATAAATATAAATTTAGAAGATATATAGATAGTTATAGTTCTTTCTGAAACATCAGCATTGCACTTGTGATGTTCTGTGCCTGGCAGTACAAATTACAAGCAAGAACAAAAGTGCTTTTCCCGTGTTTCGTTGGCCTGATGCACCTAGATAACTTATACATGCTTTTATCCCACTTATTCTATTCCAACAAAGAGTAGCATGATCAAACATTTGCCACTAGAGATAATTCCTCCAATGATTCCAGTTGACAAGCCAATTCATGCCGTTTCACCAAACAAATTACATGTCGTACTCTAAACAGTGTTGTCTTGTACAATACATGTAGGCCAGGGGTGTGCAATAAAAACAGTTGTACATTCTGCATTAGCAAACAAATTACAAAATATTATCGAATGTGACCTGTGATACCAAATAGTTTCCACCACCCAAAAAAACTAAACTTTACATTAAAATTACTCTACTAACGTTTTTACATCAGTGGTAGCAAATACAGGCTTCCTCAACCCTACACTAAATGTTCTATGAATTACACCACTGTTTGTTCTACTAAATGTTCAGTAGCCAGTATAACTAGAGTAACTGAATTTATGTTTGTTTAAACTTCATTCATTGAGGGTAGCCGTATTTAAATAGAGTGGGCTATACATTATACATTACATTGTTAGCCACATAATAGTGTCCCACAGGCGCAGTTTTTAAAAGGTAGGGCCAAATCAATTGATAGAAGCCATACCTAAAGTAAGCGATACATATTACATATAACAGAACACTATACACCAGACCATGCCTGTGACCCCCAGATGCAGAGATTAGGTTGATTATGATGTTATAATGCATACAATACGTTCTATACTTACATTACATTTTTTATTTGAGTGTTAGATTTGGGAGTACAACCAACGAATTACTGCAAATCAAAAGCAACAGTTCAAGGCTTCGTTTTGCTCAAAAACAATATATTTATCAGCAGGCTTTAAAACACTAATTAGTAGGCTCTGTGATTTGTGACGACTCTTACCAGATTTGTACCCTCAAACAGACTGACCGAGCACTATCTCAGGGTTTACACCCTTGTGATATACAACTTCAAAACTAAACCTGCACTCAGCATAGTCAGGTTTATAGTTAACGGATTGACTACATATAGCTTTGATTGGCTTGTTGAAAAGTTGACTGTAACTCTGAATCCAACCGAATAGACGCAATTAATGTAATTGACATTTTTGAAATTGTACTTTCCTGTTCACTGTCATGCTCTTTCAGATATAATTATTCAAACACATCATATGACATTTACAAACTCCCGCTTTAGGCTGTAGGCTGTGTCAATTCATGCTGGTAATGAGGCTAGTGGTGTTATGAGAGTGAAGGCATGGGATGTCATTGATTAACAGTTAAAGGATCATTGATTTAATGCTACAGCTGGATGTATTCCACTTGATAAGACAGACCCAAATGTGCTGGCTCTGATAGCTCAGCTTCACGGCACAATCATATTGGAAGATAATTCCCCGCTGATTGTGAATAGCCATATCAGTTTTTCAGCATGTTAACAAATGTCTTGGAAAGCAATTTGAAAGGCCACAGGTTTTTCTTCATAAACAATGCGTTGAAAAGGAATAGCTGAAAAGCACTTCACTGCCAATGTTATTATTGTGTTGGGAAATCATCCAGATCCTATAATCACAGATGGGTTATAGGTTTTGCCATGAAATGCAGTGTTTATAATATTTATAGTGTATTTATACCATTAATTCATATGTGATCAATTACAATATGTGGTTCACTATACTGCATGATGGGTTAAGCATTGTGGTATTAGTTTAAAAAAGTGGAAGGGTTTCGGTCAGAAACATGCACTGTAATAAACCTACATTAAAAAATGCCAAACCATTCTGCTGCCAAAGATGAAGGTCTTTCTAAATTTAACAATTATCTAATGTTGACATTTAATGGAATTATGCATCTTTCCCTCTGGGGATCAATGTTACATTTCCACAGTGCAATTGAATTCCAGTCTGTTTTTTAATGTCACTAACGTACTGTAATTCCTGTCCCAGTAGATGTGTGTCTTTGTTAATTTACCAATTAGCTCATTTTGACATTTAATGGAATTACCCATCCTTTCCACCCCGGATTGATGTTACATTTCATTGAATGTTTCCTGCATTGCAGTTTCGATTGACTTTCAGCATGGTTCTTACTGTATGAAATTCTTCCTTTCAACAAAGGCTGTGCGCATCACTGAGAAATGTTCTACACGATCTGTGTGTGAATCATGCTTTCTCAACAATCTTTGGAAATCTTTCATGTAAAAAGGCCAATGATTTCCTCAAAGAGAAATAGTTGGATGGCATGAAATGTGTTTAAAAAATGATTGCAGCACAATGTTTGGCACGCATTCTTTCAAACGTTCTACAGATATACTGTAGTTTCAAAGCCAGTCTGATTTCTATTCCATTTATATCTTGCCACTCACCTCTGAATAGCAGATATTGAGGATTGAGATACAAATAAGTCAAGGCTTTTCATTCTGCAGAGCAACAACAAACATTGGTTCAGCTAATCAAAAGCATCAGTCTTCTTAGGAAAGCCGACAACGTCTCTGTAAATTTGAACAAAGTATTTCTGCACAGTTCAAATATTACAAACTAAAACACTAAGTATTTTCTTACATGAGTTAATGAACTCACATGAGCCAGGGCAGCTTTCATAAAGAGTGTTTCAGCAGCAGTGTTCATACTCTTGTACCACATTGATCCTTTCCAAAAGATCTAATTGCCCACAGCATGTAATGAGGTCAAATGAAGGATTTATTAAGTTAAGTACAGTAAAGTGGGCTTGATGCATACATTACTGGCTGATCATTCTCTATTTAAATGCTTGGTAGTAATTGTTATCAACATATACACTGCTCAAAAGAATTAAGGGAACACAATCATCACAGTATAATGCCAAATCAAATAATGGATCATGGATATCAAATCGGTCCCGTTAGGAAGCATAAGCGATTGTGAATCAATGTCACCTGCTTTGGTGCAAATGAAAGTGACAATGGTTTTGCAGGTGTCACTACTGGTAGCATGAAGCTGTACCTGCAGCCCATTCAGGTTGCACAGGTAGTCCAGCTCCTCCATGAGGAATCAACCCAGCAGCAGGACTGGTATCTGCCCTTTTGTGTGAGGAGCAACAGGAGGAGCACTACCAGAGCCCTATAAAATGAACTCTGGTGTGCATGTTTCTGACCAAACTGTCGAAAACATTCCATGAGGTTATCATGAGCGCCCGACATCCGCCAGTGGGACCTGTGCTCACAGCCCAGCGCCGTACAGCTCCATTGGCATTCACCAGAGAACCCCAGAATTGGCAGGTCGGCCACTGGCGCCCAGTTCTCTTCACAGATGAGAGCGGGTTCACACTGAGCATATGTGACCGACATGAAAAAGTCTGGAGACGCTGCGGTGAACGTTATGCTGCCTGCAACATCATCCAGCATGACTAGTCAGCGATGGTCTGGGGAGGCACATCCTTGGAGGGTCGCACAGACCTGAATATGCTGGACAATGGTACCTTGACTGTTTTAGGTACCGGGATGAAATCCTCAGACCCATTTCAATTGTTCACTTACTCTGTGTGAGGTTGAATCCAGCCCTCAATCGGTTGGTGATTTTGGTTTCCATTGTTTCGGTTGTTACGCCATTTTGTTCTGAACAAATTACACAATGCACATTAAATTAGACTACTTTAATGTCTTCAGCATTATCTGCATTGGAATCGATTACAGGCTCAAAATGGCCAGAAACAAAGAACTTTCTTTTGAAACTCATCCGTCTTTTCTTGTTCTAAGAACCTAAAGTATATTTCATGCCAGAAATGTCCAAGAAACTGAAGATCTTGACCAATGTATACCACTCTTTTCACAGAACAGTGCAAACTGGCTCTAACCAGAATAGAAAGAGGGGTGGGAGACCCAAGTGCACAAATGAGCATGATGACAAATACATTAGTTTGAGAAACAGACACCTCACAGGTCCTCATCTGGTAGCTTCATTAAATAGTTCCGGCAAAACACTAGGCTTAATGTCAGCAGTGAAGGGGTGACACCTGGATGCTGGCCGTCTAGGCATAGATGCAAAGAAAAAGCCATATCGCAGACTGGCCAAAATAAATGCATTACTAAAATGGGCAAATGAACACAGACACTAAAGAGCATTACAGAGTATACTATATATATCTCATATCTCAGATGCTGTATTTACTTTAATTATCCTACTACGTCTATTAATTATTTCCTATTCATACTTAATCTCATGCCGTCAAGATGTCCCATTCCATTTTTCACGTTTTTAATTTGTGATCTCGTGTCGGAAAGGTTTTAATTTTTCTCAATCAGTTGAGAAGGGCGATCATCAATCAGGCGAGTCAGGCCAAACTGCACAAGCCTTATCTACAGTCTATCCTAACTGATGCTCTAGTCTGAGAAGAGGCTTCCATTTGCACCAATGTCCATCTCGAGTTAAGGGAAAAGGAGGAATAGCAATCAGATAAATGTGTACTGTTTCAGTGGAACATAATGTTTGGGGTTATGACTGGATTACATCAAAATGTAAATCCACATATTCCATAAGCATCTACCAGTCTACTAATCTGTATGACCAATCCTGCTCCCACCATCCGGCTCTACTTGAAACACGAAGCACCACAATCAAAAGCATTCTAACAATAACTCGAAAAGCAGCCTTGAGAAGAACAGACCCTGATTATTAACCTGCTGCAACGCACAACCGTTTCATAATGACAATCCTGTTTTTGACGGATGCCTCAGAAAAAGATCTCAGCCAAAAGAAATTGAATAAAGTAGCTGGTCGCAGTACACGCCGTCTTATCTACATAGCTTTCTCTTCAAATGAGATTGTGAATGAAGCTTGCCTATACAATACATACCATTTGGAATTAGACATGATCTAATTGTGTCGAGGTGGCAGCTCTGTTGTCGTTTATTTCTGATTGTGTTGGACTGCCGGTTCTGGATGCATCGTGAGTGGGGGTCAACAATGAAGATCTCATCTTCTGGTTCAAACGAATCTGAAGTATCATACATTATGCAGCGGCTACTGGGTTTCTACAGCTGTTTAACATCACCCTCGACAGAGAGATTGCCACCAAATGAATATGAAATCCGCCTTCTATTATGAATGAGGGCCAGGCGTGCCTCATTAAAAGTGGGCCCGCTGTCAGGAGTACCTCCTACACAGAGACCCACACGGGCAATCTGACAGACCTCAAGGTCCATCGAGCAAGGTCTGGATTAGGTGTGCGGTGCCCTTGAACTGCTAGTGACAGAATGGCAGATGTAGGACCTCGAGTGTAGGTGAGCTGCATGTGGGACTCATGTCGGTGAATGTTACCTCGGTTACCTCTGCTCAGGGAGCAGCCTTCTCTGTCATCAACATTAATTAGCAATCACTCTAAAACATGATATTCGATTTTCTTTTGCATGTTCTCGCGATTAAATGAATGTTGCCCCATGCGATATACATAATTTGGCTGGTACAGTAATGAAATTGATCCAAGGCACTGTTGTTGTGTACATTTTGTACTTTCTGTTATTATTTTTGCTTTAAATATTTCTCAATAGCGGCGACGATGCAGTGTGTCTCAAGAATGTTGTTTCTACAGATGAGAGTGATTCAAAGCACGGCCGGGTTGACTCCACCGGAGCGGTTGAGGGACCCTAGAGAGTGTGGCTCTAGATCTGCAGTCTTCCATCTGCTGTCCTGGAGGACCCACTTCACAGGGCTGGCGGCTGCCCGGTGTGCTTAGTCCCAGCTCGGCTGATTCTTCCTCCTCGGGGCCCGTTGGAGGTTTTAACCTGACCCCTCTTCGGAGCTCTTGCCAGTGGGCTTCTGCCGGGAACCAGGGCAGAAATAGCCCATCTAGTCATCATGGTGATCCGACAGGGTGGGTGGCCTGTGTGTCCTAGGCACTACACTAAACTTCTGAAACTATTTTCACCAACAAAGAGTACAATTCACAACTCAATTTTAGCAAAGCCTCTGTGTAGTCTTGATGTAACACGTTCAGATCAGCCTGTGGAAACGGTCAACGTTTCATAATGGAAGACTCTGGAAAGCACTTCAAACGACTTCCGCTGTGCACTGTGATCAAGATGCTGCTGTGATTTGTGGCTCACGCCGGCTGTTAGGTGGAGGAAGGTACTGCGCCACTTTTGTTTTTGCTTCTGATTGACCGCACTGCTCCCGAGAAATGTCCGCATGCAATCTGTCATATCAGCCTCTCGATTTTAACCCCATAAATCTACCAGCGTTTTGCCCAAACAATTTAAACCCACTCAGGTGAAATCATTAGCCTGGGGACAGGTAAATAGTTATGACAGAAATGATAGCAAGATGGTTGAATAATAAACAGCTGTCAGGGACATGTTTCATCTATAGTGATAAACAGAGGAAATAGATTAATAGGAAAATATCCTGCCTTCCTAAACCTTCCGAGAAGCACAGGCTTTTATATTTATCTCAAAACTCAGAAATCTGTTTACAAAGCAGGTGGTGCAATACAAGCAAACATAACTATTTTAAAGTACAAGAACTCAATTGTGTATACAGCTTCCATAACAATGTATAGTCGAGATACTGTAACCTCTAACTTATGTATGTATGTATGTATGTATGTAATGCTATTGTCTCCACCAAAACAATGGTGATTGTTGTCAACAAATTCACATTAGAAATGTTTTTAAATGAGGCGATAGGAATTTCTGCGGTAAACTGGAGGCATGTAAACTTCCCACCCTAAACTTATGACCAACTGCATTCAGGTTGTCGTGCTGCATCACGTCATGCTGCAATGCGCGATTGTTAAGCTACTTGGAACAGAATACCTTCTGGATATGAGCGTACTCTCAGAAGTTAACAAAGGGTTCCAAAAGGCTGTCCATGTACGGGTAACCCTTTAAATTACCCTTTGTTGTTCCTGACAATATTATTTTGGTTCCATGTAGAACCCACAGAGACAAAACTTGGAACAAAAACTGTTTCTACCTAAAAAAAACTATTATTGTATGGGGATACTAAAAAACTATTGGAATAGATTCTTCAAAGAGTCAAATGTCAGGAGTGTAATTTCAGGATTCCAATATTAAATATTGCAGGTACAAACCTGTTTACAAAACAGTTGGGTAATTGTGAAATATAGAAATAGTAAATTTTCCATTGAAAATAGTACAAAGACAACATACCAAATGTTGTAACTGATGTTGAAATGTTTTATTGCTCCTTGAAAAATATAGGCCCACTTGGTGGACATATAACACGGTGGAACATCTCCCAACTGCTTAGTTTGATGGGCAATAGGTTAGCAAACATGATTGGGTATAAAACAGGTCCTTTAGAAGTGAAGATGGGGAGGGGTTCACCACTCTATGAAAGACTGCACAGACCAAAGTGCAACTATTTTAGAATAATGTTTTTCAACATAAAATTGCAAAGAGTTGGAGAAATCGCTGCACGCAAGGGACAAAGCCGAAAACCAATATTGGATGGCCGTGATCTTCGGGCCCTCATGTGGGAGGGCCCGAAGATTCTATTCAATATTAGGATTCAATTATTTGCACATTATTGCATTCTGTTTTTATTTAGATTTTTCACAAACCTCTTTGGAATACAATAAAAATGTATAGAGAAAAAGACTAAAAACAGAAAAATGCCTTCCTATTCACAAGATTGACTAACTCCTTGTTCCCAACCATCCATATACTCTGCACCAATTGGCTTCACTTAAACACTTTAAAGGAGTGAACACCTTATCCCAGAATTAGCCATAACACACCATGTGGCCAACAGGAACAACTTTGATATAGTGTTTTTTAGCCACCTGCTGAAAGCACTAACAACGCTTTTTATACCAAATCAACATTTTGAATCAACATAGCAATTCCTTCTTGTCTTGATTGGAAATGACACTTTGTAGAACACATCACTTGGCAGTCTGGCGAGTTATTTTAGTAAGAACACTTTGGAGCAGGTTAGATCTTTCTGCTCCACCTCTTCCCCTAGTTTAGACACAGTCGTGACCATTTGTTTAAAAGTATAAAAACGGGTGCAGGCATCTGCCGACCGACTAATCTCCAAATCACTTTGCTTGAAAAAAGAGCAGCTCTTTGTTTTGTAGACAAGTATGTATATTTACATATAGTACTGTGCAAAAGTCTTAGGCACCTGAAAGATGAACTATTGTATTCATGATCTATATATGTGCGTGTTTTTAATTAAAACACTGACTACCCAAATATGCCCTTAGATTCCATATTGGGTGCCTAAGTCTTTCGCACAGTACAGTATCTAAGTCCAATTAAGTCATCATGTCTTTGCAAACATTGAAAAGACCATGTAATGTCCAAGCAGTTCATATCCACATACACATTGTATAATGTGTCTGATTTGAACAGACAGATTCTACAATACTGAGTGACAGCTACACTGAGTATATTACTTAGGCAGGGCCTTGTTTGTCCTCTTCAGCATATTCAAGGAGAAATTCATTTGAGAAGTATAAACGTTTCTGTGCAGCTTTTGTAAAATGTCAGCCAGGAATTGTAAAACTGTTGAACTCATTAGCCCAAATGTGTCCTATGTTTTGTGTACGACAGTACATCATTATTCCATGTACAGTACATTATTTGAGGTAATAGAGTGCTGTAAATGGGGAATCGGATTGATGACCAGGAGTATGCAGGAACAGGAAATGGGCTGTTGGGTTGATGACCAGGTGAGTGCAGGAAATGGAGCGTTGGGTTGATGACTAGGTGAGTGCAGGAAATGGAGCGTCGGGATAGCTAGTAGACCGGCGACCCTGAGCGTCGGAGTGAAAAGGGAAGAGGAGGCAAGAGCGACAGTATCCCCCCCAGCGGGACGCAGACGGGATCCAGGATTTCCTGGTTGGCGATCCATCAGGGCGTTTACGGAGTACCAGTACACTTCACTTTAACACTGTTCAGCCTTCTGTAATGAATACAGGTGCACTCAGAGTGCTTTTTTAAAAACCATTGATTTAAAGTAAAAGGATTTTCTATTTTCATCTCAAATTTAACTGAGTCAGGCTTCATCAGTCTATCCGTATCAATATTTCTTAAAACAAAAATTCTAGTACTTCCTATGACTTAGTATTGCATATCCCAATCAATTATTTTATTATTATTTATTTTCAGATAATATTTCAACATATTATTGATTCCCTGATATCCAAAGCCCGAGTGGGCCATGTGATAAAAAACAGCAGTGAGACTGACAATTTAGCCATTGTGCACTTCCTCTCCGTCCTCAAATCTATTTAAAAGTGCTACTCTAGGGAGTCATCCTGTAAGACAGGTGTATTGTAAGAGCTTTTCGCTTTATTCCAAACAAATCTCCACTTTTGTTGCTCCGTATAGTGTATTGATATGAGAATATCACCGCCAGTCACAACACTGAAGTGCAGGCTAGGAGCTCTGGTAAGGCTCAACCTGTGCAGAGCACATGCCTCTTTGCTACACAGTGCCCTTTCCGTTTGACATGTGCCCGTCAGTCTCCGTCTTTTTTATGCACATCACGCGCTCGTCCATCCGTGTGAGGCGACAACTCCGCCCACTTTTTCAGTTTCAGCACATGCTCGTCAAAAGGTCTGCGCACGTCCCTGCTTAACAAGTAACATAGTGACACCAGTGTAGCAGCCTTAACCGATATTCATTTCTTTTTTTTTATTGGGGTTAACAATAAGACTGTATTGCACACCATCAGGGTCATAAGTGTCATGCAGGTTAAGAGTTGACTCTGGAATAGAGGGTGGCTGTCATTTGCGTTTCATTTTGTGGGTCATTCTCAGGAAACCTCTAAAACACCACAGCCGTGATCTTTTCAACTATAAAAATTGCAGTTTAATTAAAAACGACAACATAATAATAAAGATAGTGTTGTGCTCTTTCTTAAACAGTGTAAGATTTATACCTAAAAGTTTGTTATTACTGTATTTTAATCAATTTAGAGCTGAAATTCTCATTACCGCAATGTGTCCACATTCATTTTAATGGATCTTTGATAGCCCAGAACTACACGAGAGGAGCTGGGACCATAGTCACCAAGAAAACCATTGGTAACACACTACTCCGTGAAAGACTGAAATCCTGCAGGACTCTCTGCTCAAGAAAGCACATGTACAGACCCGTCTGAACATTTGAATGATTCAGAGGTGAACTGGGTGAAAGTGTTATGGTCAGATGAGACAAAAATCAAGCTCCATTGCATCAACTCAACTCGCCTTGATTGGAGGAGGAGGAATGCTGCCTATGACCCCAAGAACACCATCCCCACCGTCAAACATGGAGGAAGAAACCTTATGCTTTGGGGGGGGGTTCTGCTAAGGAGACAGGACAACTTCCCCGCATTAAAGGGATGATGGATGGGTCCATGTACCGTCAAATCTTGGGTGAGAACCTCCTTCCCTCAGCCAGGGCATTGTAAATGGGTCGTGGATGGATATTGTGTATAGCATTGTTTTGAACCAAAGTGAACTAAATGTATTCAGTTCAATACTGGTGAAAATCCCTGATATTTGTTTTATGAAACATGCTTATGTTTTGTTATAGTTCTGTAAATGTGCATATTATATGTTGTATTTCAACCACAAATGTTTTTTTCAGATTTTATTGAGTTATGGTGTTTTTATGCAGGCGTCCTGGTTATTGAATTACCAATTCTTACTAATTCTCATTCCCGAAATCATCAGCCTCATTTCCGAAACATATGTCTCATTACGGAAACAGGTGATAATTCAGCTATTAATTAATAACAAATTATATTTTGTCTTTCAATTTGTGTCCAGAATATTATAGTTTTTTTTTTACTTCAGTTTTGCAGTATGACTTCAAATATGTCAGGTTTGGATCAAAAATCACAAAAGAAATTGTTGTAGATCATGGGGAGTGTTGCGAAAATGAGAGAAAATAGCAAAAATAACACCATTTATTTAAAAAACTTTTCCCCAGAGATTAATGTAATTTAAGATTTGTTTTTCTATCGTTTTTGGGGTTTTGGATAGTTGCAGTAATGAGATTTGTTCAAGAACTTGTTTGGTAAAATGTGAATAAAAAAGTTATATTGTTAGTATATGTTTTGAGATTATTACTCACAATAACCTAAGACATTGCTATCAATGTTTCAAAAGAAAATGTCCTTTTTATGTATTGTTTTTATTTTCATGTTTGAAATATTTGAAACCAGTATTTCATGAGAATGACCCTTGTATGGCACTGAACATCATTGAATTATTTGTTTCCCCCCCATGACTTCAATTGGTTTCCATGAAGTGATGACAGTTAACTGATATCAATAGATCCAGATATTCCAAGGTACAGGCACCCATCATTTGTAGCATGGAAACCTTTTTGTTGTTATTCCACATCGTGTTTCTCCTTTGGAGAAAATAGATAGGTTTTCAAATCAAGTCCAAACTGGATTGTAATCATATGTAGCAACACATAATCAAGTAATGAAAATTACAAAAGGGGGGGAAACAAATATACATTACATGTATGAGCAATGTGTCCATAATTTAAGCTTACCTTTGTTCAAATACAATACAATTATAACAGTATTTCGCTATAACCTGGTTGATAATACAGAAACAACCAGTCAGCCAAGGGGAATCTGCAGCCACAGTAAATCTCAAACATCTGGCCAGTAATTATTAGCCTTCATTAAGTTTCACTGAGATCACTGGGATTTCAAACTGCGATGTATCCTCGGTGGGAGTCGCCACTATAGTTACCAATCCATCCAATATGTTGCTTTGGAAAGACAAGCGAACAGAAACCAGAATGTCAGCTTAATTGGTGTGTTTTCTGCCCACACGGCTCGCTGCTAGTCTGCCGCAAATGAGTTCCAGGGAGCAGAGCTCAAGGACAAAGGGCTTGACAATTTGATGTGTTTACACAACCAAGATCACTTATTGAACAGACATGGCTACAGGCAGTCTGATGAAACCAGTCTTGAATGGCCACAGCTAGTAAGTAACCGTGTGAACCATGGTATTTGCAAATGTTTGTGCTATTCTGAATGAGTCATACTCAAAGTATTATTGAGTAAGGTTCATGGTTTTCCATATGTATTGGGACAGTGCAGTATTTGTTTTGGCTCTATTACACTAAAGGTCTGGATAATGCTCTTCCAGATCACCAAAAGTATTTGGACAGATACACAAAATGTCAAATTAAGCACTTATATTTAAAATGCAACACGTTTTAGAGGCTCAGTAAGTAACGAAATTAGTACACAATGACTGTGTTGGGTATTTACATCAATATTGGAATAGGTAAATTGGAATTTACACAAGCAATCAAGTTTATATAAATGCAACATGCAATCATTTAAACTTTTTGTGCTTATGGAGCATTTCTAAGATGTTTTATTTCAGCTCAAGAAACATGGTACCGACACTTTACATCAAGGATAATCAACTCATAACCTACGAGGGCCGGAGCCTGCTGGTTTTCTGTTCCACCTCCTGGTTAATTGGACCCACCTGGTTAGTCCCTGTTTAGAGGATTTGTTGCGGTAATTTCGATCTCACGTTTTTCACAGGTTCACAAGTATTATCAACTTAATTCTAATATATTCAAAGCAAGTCTCTAGGAAACCAGATACTACAGTTTGCACTATTTTTTATGTAATCCCATGGTGTTTACAAACAGTAGTGTCCCCATAAAAAACGTTCACGCACATCGTGTATATTAGCTCGGTTTCCGCCCTGAACCCATATCAGCCATAGAGGTAAAACTCCCACCAGAACACAGAAGCTTCTCAAGTTCCTCTTTTTGCCACATACTCAATACAAAATGGAGGAGGTGAAATCAATATCAATGAAATCAATATCCAAAATAGACAAACTAGCCAATATGTTTACAAAATATATAGGCATACTAAAAATATGCAAATAACTATATTTATGCATTTATCAATATCGCATACAGATCTGCATAGCAGATATACTATTCTTCTTTAGTTTGCAATGAAAGAAATGGACTGAAAGTGCCTTTGAGGGCCAGAGTTGATGACCTCTGCTTTACATGTGGTGTTTTCGTTTTTGTTCTGTTTATTTGGTTGGGTCACATTTGTATGCAATAACTACATGTAGTCTGTGACCCATCAGCGGAATGGCCGCCCGCCATCTGTGGTTGTCTCAGCACGTTCCCTCTGCAATCACTTTGGTACGTGTTGATATTAGGCTCATCTGTACACAATACCTGCTTCCAGGGCTGTGCTGGATCTTAAAGGTACTGTAATCTAACCATCCATCATTTAAACAGCAACCTTGCAGTGTAGCCTCAAGTTCTGCCGCTGAAGTTTTCAGCCGATGCTAGTTGACACACCCTGCCTCCCGGATAGAGTTTCTGATGTGTCGGAATGTTTCTTTTTTTTTCTTCCTTCTTCATTATTTAGAGCATCCTTCTGTCAACCACTGTAGAGTTCTGTCTTGGCCAACCAGGGTGTTTGTGATGGGTTAGTTGGTACAGTGATTTACTTTTTTGTTCATTATTACCAAATGTTTCTGGTTAGAGTTAAGCATTCAGATTGTTCAGCCTCGAAACGGCTTCCTTAACTTTCATTGACACTTCTTTTGATCCTCATGTTGACAGACATAATTAGCAGAAGCGAAAGGCAAATGCAATGCCGATAACCTAGGAATAGACCATTCCCTCTTGACTGCACTAATGATGCAGTACGGCCACCCGGAAACCCCTGTTATTTTTGGTGCCATGAAATGGGACTATTTATAAACAATGTTGTCATTTCTAAATGGTGAACTCTATACGAATGCAAATACCCTCAAATGGTAGCTGGGTATCTATACTTTAACCTAATTTTAATTGTTTGTTTTCAAGTTCAAAATGTTAGAGCATAGATACAAAATAAAAAGAAAACACTTCACTTTCCTAATGCTTACAGAGGACAAGTATTTCATGTGTATTTTAGGCTGCACATGTTAATCCTGCCTGTGAGGCTGCTGACGGGTTAAAATCAAAGTTCGAAATCCAAAACCTATTTCTTCCTACAACAGATTTATTTTGCTGTGCTTTTTTTCCTACACATCAGACCTCAGTGTCTTTTCCTGCCGCAGTACAGCGCAGTACTGTGGACTCACTTTTACCCTCAACACCTTGACTATGACAACTGGAGCTGAAAAGGTTTCAAATGCTTCAGACATCAATGGGCAGCCCTGTATCTCCAGGAGCAGGCTCTTCTCTATTCCCTTTGTGTATCCAGTGCTGACGAAACCAGAGCAGGGAACTCTTGGACTAGGAAGGCCTATGTAATGTAGAGCGATCACAGTGAACCTCAATGAAATCAGGAGCCATTGTTATCAACAAGCTTGTGCCGCTAATATAGGCTAGAACCAAGTATGAGCCCCTTTGAAATCTTTCCTTTGATTGTTTTCAGAGAAAGACAGACACATTCACCCATATCATTCTGGACCATTAGGTGCTTTATTTCTGTCAGACAGTGGAGTCCAGGCCCTCCTTACGGAAATACAAAAAAAAGCAAACCCATTTATGGGGACACATTAAAATGTAGTTCTTACGACCTTTTGTGTTTGTTTAACCGTTGTAGGGAATTCCACTAAGAACCAGTCCAGATTTTTCAATGACTGGCGGGGCCAAAGGCTTTCAATTCCAAGACAAATGAATGCCTTTCTTTGTTTCGGCGGGAGGCCTCATCCGCACCGCGGGATGGAGAGTCCTCCTGAGATGATTGGATGTGGACTTGACAGATGTAAACCTGTGGTGAAGTGTGAGGCAGGGCACCGCGAAGAGCGAGTGCTGTGTACACTAGCTACCTCAGCCCCTCCACACACTACTAGGCGCTCTGATAATTGCCTCTTGCACTACATTCACACGGAGCTCTGGATCCCGCTGCTCTCTGGGTGCTTCTCGGGACAGAGGACAAAGCTGAACGCAGTCTCATGTTCCCCACCCCACCCCCGGGGGAACCGGTGAAGCATCGCCGCGTTCACGCTCCCAATCTGGGGGCATCACAACACCATTGCTCAAAAAGGGGAAAAAATGAACGCCGTCTAGGACTCTCTTCGTTTAACAGTACTTCTTATCCGGCGACAGGTTATTCGCCGGTGATGTGTGTTTTCTCAGGCGGAGGTGTATTAATTTGTTTTGGAGCGCTGAACGCTAAGGTCGGACAGTGCATATTTGTAGTTGTTGGCTCAGCGTTGGCCCGTTTTATTATACACTCCAATAAAAAGGTACACAAGGGTGGCTCCC
>JACXGK010002242.1:0-26068 GCA_016801125.1 Novumbra hubbsi | reverse complement strand
CGTGCTACACAAACACCATCAGTGTCAATGGCGGACACATATGGCGAGATCTCGGCTCGTCACCCTTCGTGTGAGAAGCCGGAGGCATTTTGTCTTCGCGGCATTGTCCTCGAGCCAGCCCTTGTAAACAGAGATGTGTGACTTCTGGACAGGTGAAAGAGACTTTGACCAACCTTAACAAGTTTGAAATAACAAGCTACTAAGTGGACGACGCAGATGAAGAAGCATTTAGACTTTTTCTTTAGGAGGTTGAGCCGAGGCTGAGGGGGGGAAATAATGAACGTCAAAACAGTGCGCTGGTCCAAAACAGGCCTTCAGACTCCTCTTAGGCTTGTATGCCTACAACACACTAGCGGGCTTCACAGGTGTTCAAGTGTTTCGGATGAAGACTCATTCCACCACAATGCACTGCAGAGCCTCTGACTGGCCCCTCTAATGAGGTGGGGGACTGTCAGCAGCCTGGCGTCCCCAACCCTGCCAAGCCCTCCCTAACTCCCCCAACTCCCTACCCGCAGCCTCAGCTCCCTCTGGACCTGCCAGCCTCCCTCCCGCCACCCTCGCACTGACTGACTGGGGAAATTCATTAAAAGAAGCCCTTTTGCGGATCGCTTTAGGCCTTCCAGAGATTGGCGTGTCGTCCTTGCGGTCCGCGTAATTGGGGGTTCGGTTTGGCTCCGTTCACCCAATGAGTCCCAAGGACATGCTGGCCTGGATTTGAAACCCCAATAAAATGTGGTGTTTACACTACAGACTTGGATTGGACAAGTTGTTCCGCATCCGTTGATACTGATCATTAGACTGTGTGATTCGAGCTGGAGTGCTTTATGGGAGACAAGTGCGGATTATAAAGGGCCTGGGGCAGGGTCGCTTTTTGTTAAGAAAAACTTCTGTTGAGTCCCAATGGTGTGAGTGATAAACCGTAAGATGTCACTAGAAAGCTGCGGTTCCCATTATCGCCTCTTTTGCACTATGATACAAGGCATGCGGGAGTTGTTAAAAGTAAAGAGTTACAATATAATTGAAGATAATAGACGTCCCAGGCCAGAGTGTCTATAGTACTATGTTGTGGGTTTAAAGTGATATTTGCGCGCTACATGGCAATCGACCTCACGTCGTCGATGCCACATGCTCCAAGTCCCACACAGTTGTCCCTGATCTAGTCAGACATTCCTTTCACACTTAGTCAACATTGTTATTCAATTGTTTGCATTGACCTTTGTCAATAAAACTCATGATTGCAACAGCAGCTGTTTAGGGGAAAAATCTATTTTGAGCCTCAATTGCCCTGAGAAGAAAATGTTAAAACACTTTGTCTAAGGCTAAATGAGAGCCGTGCATGTAGATAGGAATTGGAATTGTGAAGAAACATTTTTTAATTGGGTTCCTGGAATTCAAAGCACAAGCTAGGCCTGTGTGATATGTTTGGCATCTAAGGTACTTGTGACTCGCTACAAAGCCACAGGTTGCAATGACGCCACACAAATCAATACCACCATGAATCACGTCACACGGAATATACTCAAGCTTGTTCAATATAGAACCTTTCTTTTTGCTCAAGCGGCTTCACGTGAAGGTTAGCTACATATTTAAATGGAATACCCTTGACTAAGATAAAAGCTAGTGTGTATATATTATGCGTGGATTGGCCTTCAAATAAACAGATTTGCTTGCACGAGATTCATTTAAATTGCATGCATGCAGTGCATTTCTTTTTTTTTTTTCTTCAAATCTGCTAGCTGATATTAGAGTCATAATGTGAGCAATGCTCCCACGTAGTTTCCTCTGCGGAGTGAATTTAGGGAGTGCATATGCATTATTCAGAAAGGGGGAAAAACCGCAAAGTTGCAGGGCTTTCTGATGATGATGACCCACATGCCCAAGTGGCTTCGCTAAAAGTGCTCAGGAGGAGTGCAATGCATGCTGGGTCCTTCCCCACAGAGCGGAGGATGCCAAATTAGGGGGGCCGCCGACAGATGGTGCGGGGTGTGAGATTACAGTTGCACCGGTGCATGGCGTAAGATTGCACTGGTGAGATTCTCCGTGGGCGGAGGCGGGACGCGGTTCCTCCTCCATATGCAGACTAGCATTAGGATACACGCCGACCGGCCTCTCCTCTATGTGACCGCGGAGGCCGGCTCACGGTGGGCTTTCACACAGGGCCGTGCGCGCCGACGCTCCGGCCCCAGGGAGGAATGTTAAATGCAGCGTTTTCTCTCTAAAGAGAATCCAAACAGTCAGCATACTGTATGGCTTGTACGCTCCATTTCCCCCTGTGGACTAGGTTGTGCGCCAGTTATTTATTTACACAAAAGATGAATTACGGAATAAAATCAGTGACCAGGCCTGCTTTGCATAGCACTGTAGAAGGAACCGGGCGTCCGAATGAACATGCCGACTATAAAACCAGGATGATATAGTGAAACCTAATTTGTTACAGTTTCAGTCCAATGACTGTTGAGAATGCATGATGCACTGCTCCAAAAAAGCAAGGGAACACTTAAATCACACGTCGTGTCTCGATTAACAAAGTATAATAAAGAACTAAATCTTTACTGTACTGTAGATTGTTGAGAAGAAAATGACTTAGCAAGAGTCAATGGAAACCAAAATCAACAAAACCGAATGGGAGCTGGATTCCCACACATAGTGAAAATTGAAATCCCAGGCTGTTTCTACTTAAAATAATTTCATCACAGCAACTCATAATGTGGCTCAGTAGTGTGTATGGCCCCCGCATACCTGTATGCACTCCCGACCGAGACTGGGCATGCTCCTGATGAGACAGAGGATGATGTCTGTTTTTTTTTTTATTCCGGTAACTAACAGCAGTCAGGGTACCGTTGGCTAGCGCGTGGAGCTCTAAGCGATCCTCCAAGAACATGCCTCTTCACACCATCACTGACTCACGACAAACCGGTCATGTTGGATGATGTTGCAGGCAGCATAAGGTTCACCAGGTCTCCAGACCTTCTCTTATCTGTGAAGAGAAAAGGCAGGGCCAATGGGGGACCTGGAAATTGTGGCGTTTTGTGGCGTTCTCTGGCAAATGTCAATCGAGCTGCACAGTGCTGGGCTGTGAGTACTGGTCCCACTAGAGGACGTCGAGCCAACCTCAGTGAGTCGGTTTCCGACAGTTTGGTCAGAAACATGAACACCAGAAACATGAACACCAGAAACATGGACACCAGAAACATGGAGGTCATTTTCTAGGGCTCTCTGAACAGTGATCCTCCTGTTCCTCATTGCACAAGGGAGCAGATACCGGTGTTAGGTTGATACCCTTCTACGACCCGATGCAGCGCTCCTCTTATGTAATGGCCCATCTCCTTGTATCTCCTCCATGCTCCACAGCAAACGTTCTTGCCATGGCACATATGGATGTGCCATCCTGGAGGAGCTGTGCAACCTAAATGGGCGGCGGGTAGATCCTCATGCTACCAGTAGTGACCAAGACACAAATATAGGGAACGCAAATATAGGGAACAATCAGTCAGGAAGGATTATAAAAGTGAAATTGTATGTGTCCACCACATGCAAAACCATTCCCTTTTTGGGGATTGTCTTGTTGTTGCCTCTCCAGTGGACCTGAACAAATGTATATCCCTAAAGCTTAAATGACTTGGTGCTATACTGTGATGATTACATGTTCCCATCATTTTTTAGTGCAGTGTACATTTCAGACAGACTGTAACCCTTTAGAACAACTGTATCTTTAAAGGGGCAATTAAGGACCCAAACCTTGCTCAAGGGCGAAAAACGTGTCCCTCATGGGATTCTATCTTGCGTTAAATCACCAGCCCATTGGCTCTCTGTAACACCCCATGCTGACATGGTGGAAAAGCGCTTTAATTATACATTCAAGTAAAATTGGCCCGAGTAATAATGATAAAGCCCAAAAGCAAGGGCACCTTAAAGTCAAGAGAAGCTAGCGGTAAAAACAGACTGCTACTTTCTGGAAGGCCAGAACAAAATGCTTTACTCTTATAACAAGTGTTGACAGTGTAATAATGTACTTTTTTAATTGATATAATGAATTACACAAACCATATAAACATTTAAAGATAACAGTATTTACAGAACATTTAATGAGAACATTAGCAATAATTGATTGTTCTTATTTGCAATGCAATACATGTTTTGTCCAGACGGGGGCATAGAAGAAAATAAATGATACAATGGGAATATTGATTTTAGTTGTTTTTTTTAAGACAATTTGAGGTATATAGAGATAAAGTGTTACTGACAGTGATGATTGTTATTCAATGTTCTGATTTATGAACAAATCCCTAATCAGTCCACTCAGCATGTGAGGGAAGCTCTTGTCAGTTGTCAGTTCTGCCAGGTGAGGGCAGCATAAGCCAATTTAATGAAAAGACTGATGACACCGGTTACGCTAGGCTGTAGGACTTTCCAATTCCTACTCCATACCCTTTTGTAAACAGCTGCCTGATTAAAAATCATGAAAATATACATTTATTTTTGTTTGTTGGTAAACTTGAATGCATATGAGTATATGAAATATGAAAATTTTAAACCACAGAAATGACACACAAACACACATAGAAGGTCTTGGCACTGGGGTTCTCTGGAAGAGACACAAAAGGCAGAGGGGAGTCTTTGTGGAGCCAGTGCTAATCAAAACAGACCACCTGTGAAGGATGTCCCACCCATTCGCAATATAACACAACGCTAGACAATAGCCTAGCTAGTATCGACCCAAAACATGCACAATGATTGCACCAAGAGACCAACGGCTAGGAAACCAGGAACCGAATGTATATCTTGCGCTCAGAAACAGTTCCAACTTAACAATTGAATTAGAGGTGCCTTAAAAAAACGGAAGAATTACATTACTGGGCCCTCTCACCCTTTGATAAGGTGTTTATATAATACCAAATGTATTCAACATTCAGCCTGAATACAGCAGTGAGGGAGAGAGCACAAGTGTGTGTGTGGGAGCTCTATACACAATGAAGGCAGACAGAAACTCGATTACTGGGAAATGTTGGTCTCCTGTCAGTTTGACAGTGACAATGTGGGAGCAGGCTGTGACTCCCTGATGACACCATCAAAGTCCTCCTTTATTTGTCTTGATGAGGAAGCGATGCTGCGTCCCCAGAGCCCCCGGGGGCACGCTGATGTCGTCTGCCTGTCACCCACCATGACTGGAAACCTCACCGCTGCCAGGAGGCAGGCACAGATGAATGCAGTCTGCTGCTCACCGCAGAGGCTCCCAATGAGACTGGTCAAGCCCAGTAATGACAGCCAGACCACATTAGCATCTTCTCTACTTCTACTGCTACAGGAATCCCTAAGCCACAGCCCCTACAACGTAGACCTGTAGAACCATCCCCATCTACCGCCGAGCCTCATTACTGAGCTGATCTATATTCTGGACTTGCAGTACATCCCCGATCTATAACCGAGCCTCCTGTGCCGCAGCCAGAGCAGTGTTTAACCTTCCCAAGTTTTCCCGCCACCTCCGCTCGGCCCACCATTTTCCTGCTGAATCTCTCACCCACCACAAGGCCGGGGTTCTTACCTATTTAGCAGTAAGAGGAGCCTCACCTCCCTACCTGCAGGCAATGCTTAAATGTGCATCTCTATTCTGCCTCTCCTGGTTTCTCCTGCACCGACAGGAAGGCAGCTCCCTCTCAGCCGGTCAAAACTCTGTCGGCACCCCAGAGGTGGATCCAGCTTCCCTTTGTAAAGAGTATCTAAAATAACTCTACAACCACACCCACTGTTGCATGCTATATTTGCTAGCTTCACAGCACCTCAAAAGAATCACCTTGATCTAGGATTGTGAAACCATCCGGATCTGTCTAGTTCCTATTATTACCATGTTCTACAAGGAACCAGTTTTATGAAGGGCAAGATCTTCAGCAATGGGTACTATTCCTGCAGCTAATATCAAAGAACCAGTCCTATAATGCTAGGTGTTACTATTTCTAGGTGTATTTAACTCCAATGTGATGTTGTCTTGCCATGCCCCACCCTTATTCCATACGAGACACAAAAGCCACCGCAAGACAGGAATGTGTGGTGCTCATTTGCAGTATTTGGGAAGCACATACAAACAACAGAAAATACCACCAGCCTGTCTGTGTCTGTCTGTGGATCAATGTGTGTATCCTCTGAATGTCTGAGTGTCAAGCAGGACTTTGTTTGAGAGATAGATCTATCAGCAGACCTTTGTGAGAGCTCCTTGCCTCCATCTCCTTTGGCTTCTACAGAGAAACTGCAGACAATCACAGCTGGTCCATCTAGATTATACCTCATTTGGGATGTCCAATGGTTCCATTAAAGGTTTGTAAAGGACTTCTGAATCCCTTGTATTCAGTGTTGGCAGGATGCCGATTCCAAACTACTGGTATTATCATTGTCTAATGAATGAAACCATAGAATGAAAAATATTACAACTAAATGAACCATCAAGTGATTCCAAAATAAAAGGGAAAAAAAAACATATTCAGCTGCTTACCAATGCATGGTAGACAATAATGATATGCAGCTGGATGGTTAATTGACTTCCTGCATTCTACCTAACATGCATCTCCATGGCAACCATTTTCCACAGTCGCAGAAAAAGAAAAAAAAAAGGTCAAAATACTTGTGTTCTCTAACACATCGTACCACTCGCTGAATAATACATAGACATTTTGTCTTCGCCGATATTCGGTATTCAGTTGCATTGAATGCCATTCCACTAAATCCCAATCTCACAAAAAGCAGCCTGTGGCATGTGAGAACTGGTAAAGATGTGTCATGTCGGCATGACGCGTGGACGTTGGGACAAGGAAGATGGCAGGTGTAGGAGGCAGGGAGAGATGGGGGGGGGTAGTTGTCAGAGTCAGAACTTCAGTCCCCAGTGACACTAACACGGCTTTTTCTGTTCTCTGTTACTGTGAGATCATCCACCCCTGGCCTGACTCACTGGCTAGCGTCCTGCTCCTCTTCTGGGAGCCACTTTGAATCCCTCTCACTCACTAAGACACTGACCCCAACAGATCTTGTGTCTACATCTGTAAAGTAAACTGGATGGCTTGTCTGCTGGAAATAGCACACGGAGCTGAATCGGGGTCATTGCAGAAGATGCACTTTGAGATTAGTCCTATTTAATGAAGTGCTTTACAGATGCAAAACAAATATTCTAGTTATTATAACAATCCTTCTTGGTTGGTGTTTTTTCCCCCCAAATTCCTCTAATCTTGTTAAGTAACTTGCCTGATCAGCTCATCAAAAAACAACGTCTTTGATTTAACCATGTCCTCGGCCAATATGTGTTTGATCTCACTCCTGCTGGATCATCCAGGCAAATATGATCGCACATGTTTTTCTATTTACAGACATAAAATTAGCCACCCGGGTAAAATGGCACCTGTCGCCAAAATGTCATCCTCTTCATCCTCATCAACCTTCTTATTATCTGCTGGGTGGAGCGCTGTGTGACGGCTTTCTCTTCACAACAGTGAATGACATCACATCAGATGGGTGTGAGGTTCAAACACCAGGGGTGAGACCTGAAGGTGAGAATACTAAGCAGGAAGACTGTCGTAGGGCAGGGTATTGGAGTAGTTGAAACGAAGCACGAAAGTGAATTTAGAAAAAAATAACAATCATGTATTGAAGCTGCGAGCAGCATTTCAGGGGGTCAACTGGAGCAACACAAATAGTTCACCTCATGCTCCCACGAGCCGCTAGCAGTCCTGATGCCTAAATGAAGAAATCCAACCAAAACTTTGACAACAGAACAGAGAATGTGTATTTTTCCTGTGTGGCAATAGAGGGGTGTTAGGAGACGGTGCGTGTGTGGGGAGAGAAGACAATGTTTGTGTGGAAAGAAAAGATCATGCGTGTGGGCGCGCAACCTTGCATGGAAAAAGTGTGTTGGGAAAAGGAGCATTTGTGTTGGGGAGCATGTGGAGAGGGTGTGTGTGTGTGTGGAAAGGACATAGAGTGTGCGGAAAGTAGAGATAATGTTTCTATGTCTAGAGAGAATGGACATGTTCTGTGAAGACCTGTTGTACATGAAGTGTCAAAGACACAGCCGTACTGATCACCATCACAGGCAATTTCCATGTCGCTGCATTTAATTCAGGAACCTCCCTGTGCCTTGTCATTTCCTGAAATCAGTGCTACCTGCATGGCATGTTCCTTTTTTGATTAATTAGATGTATTTAATTCGCTAGTCATATTGTTTGAGATAAAGACTTTAAAAGATATCAGTACATTGGTAATTCACACAGAATGAATTATCTGCAGAACTAAAAAAAACTAATTAAAAAGATAATGTCATTACATAGCCGGAACTGCATACAACATGGCTGAGGTAACTCATAATGAATAAATTACCTGTGTGCAAATTGTACGTTGTCAGTAGGCTACTTCTTGCAAAAGCTATTAGGGTTATTATACAATTGTTGTTTCTCACTACACAGAATGTACAAGGAAAATATGTTTCCTATATTATACATGCGTACACATGTGGCCTAATTACTTTGTAAGACAAATCATTGTTCCTGTATTTGCTTGACTATGATACAACTGGCACATTCAACATTTAGAAGAGAAAATAAAATGACTTTAGAAGGACTTTTGGCACACACTAAACCATTGCTTATTAATTGGATGATTATAACACAGCAGTATAAAGGTATATATATATATATATATATATATATATATACATACACACACTCATCTATAACTCTCATTGGATTGAGGTCTGGTTATTGTGGAGGCCAGGTTTGGTCAAATAGCCAAATTCCCAGTCTCCTCTGAACAGTTGATGTTGAGGTGTGTCTGTTATTTGACCTCTGAAGCTTCTATTTAGGCTGCAATCTGAGGTGTAGTTAATTGTCTTTGCCAGGTAACTAATGAACTTATCCTCTGCAGCAGGGTCAACTCTGAGAGTTCCTTTCCTGTGGCGGATCTCATAAGAGCCAATTTCATCATATCGTGTTTCATCAATTTCATCATATTATATGTTTGAAACACCCAAGAAACTTTCAAAGTTTTGCAATGTTCCAGATTAATGTGTTTAAGTAATGATGGACAGTTTGTCTTTGCTTATTTGAGCTGCTGTTACCATAATATGGACTACGGCAGTACAGACAGAATGGGTCTTCAGTATTTCAAACCTACCTTGTCAAAACACAACTGATTGGCTCAAACACATACTTCTACAAATTCACGTTTAACAGTACACACGTTAATTACAATGTATTCTAGGTGATTTCCACATGAAGCTGGTTTAGAGAATGCCAACAGTTTGCAAAGCCGTCATCAAGGCCAAGGGTGGCTGCTTCAAAAAAAAAAATGTTTTGATTGGTTTAACACTTGTTTTGATTGTGCTGCGTTGTTTTACATCTGCTCATGCAGTACACAGGCTTACTCCAGAATTCAAAACTCAAAGGCGGCAGCCATCTCAAAATCTTGCACCGCCTCTGGGTGTCAGAATGGAATAACATGATTTTGCACTTAAACACAAAATAACAGTGAAATACTGCTTCACAATGTGACTGTAGAAGGAAATGTTTTCCATACTGGCAGTATTGCCAAATAGGTAGATTAACCAACAATTGGGCTACTTTAAGGCTTGGGCAGATCAGATTGGGTAGTAAGCCATAGAAAGCTTGAGGGTTTTTGTGTGGAGTAAACAGTAACAATACAATCTGGCAACCTCGCATAAAGGCCCACATCAGTCCTGACATCACAGAGATGGGTAACGTCAGGAAAACAAGTGGATCCTACTTTCACCCACAAGCATGTAAAAATATTTAAATGCAACTTAAACTACATCATTATTTTTACATTTCAGGTCATTTATAGTAGCCTAGAATAACAGTAATGTTTTAAAGAGAGTTTGCAAGACAAGGTGAAAAGACAATCAGATTAGGGTATGTAGAGTCACCAAAAACCCTATAAAAAATCTGCAATTAACATATTTAACAGTCACTAAAATATATTTCTGAACGTGAAGATGCTGGATCAGCACCAGTAGAAGAGCCTAGTACAGCTGAAGGGAGTCGAGAGAAGGAGATGAACGATGGCGTAAAGGCAAGGATGGAGAAAAACCAACGTGACAAGGCTGTAATACAGCTCTGATGCATTTATTATGCAATTCAAATTAACAGGAACCTAGCATAACAATGAAAATAGACTATAATAATATTGACTGTGATTTATTATAAATCTAATGAGTGAGTATTTCACAAAGGGCATCTGATGGAGCACGGGGATGACAAGTACTGTAACCTCAGACTACAGTAAAGCTAAGTTTCAAACAATGTGACGTAGTGCTAAGTACCTATTTAGCTCAATCCCTACATAGCTTGATAACCATCACCGTCCAATATTTGTACATGGACATTGTATAATTTCCAATTTTTTCCATCAAACCCAATAACCAGCTAAATATTTTCCTGAAACTATAGTTAAGTTAGTGAACGTCAACGAAAGTTACCCTGCTGTTTGGTACTACTGTGCTGTTTAACATCAAGATCAATGCTTTAGTTAATACGAGCGTTAGCACAGGCGGAGTGCTGTTAAACTGTAAAGTAACGTTACCTAAAGCAAACTAAGCAGTTAACGCAATGTTACCTCAGTGTTACTGTTTGCAAAAAGGTTACTTACCTTAGCAAAATGTGTCAATTTGAACGGAGATATTAAACCGGATCCTTGTAAGCAGTTTGGGGTGGCAGACAATCTAGCTAGCTAGCTGTTTCTTCTGTCGTCTCTGGTCTCCAGTGGGTGATTATAATCACGTGTGTGCAAATGACTGTGGTCATTGTTGTCTAAATCACCAGAGTTTGGTTTACCTAGGGTCAAAGGGTATTGCTTCTACTGTATGATAGATTGAATCTTTCAAGAAACTACATTTCCATTGTCTTCTATGGAAGCCCATAGGGGACTATTTTCAAATGATCATGCAATTTCACAAATGCATTATAATTTGTGTGAAAATGCAATTTGGAATATTGTCTAAAATTACACTTGCATATGTTCATATGGGAATTCTATGACAATATCAAAATGGAATAACGGTTTGACATTTACTTTTCAAAGACATACCACACTTTGCCGTGGACTATATTAAAATGTTAATGCAATTGTGAAAATCTAATCATTACGGTGTTATAATAATAGTAATAATAATGAATAATAACAATACAATTGAACTGCTGAAACACTAATAATAACAAAAATAATTAAAGCTGCAAGCAGCGATTGAGCGTCCTTCAGCATTCAGCTACTATTGGCCTAATTGCATCACTTTTGAGCTGAAAGATCCATCAACAAAATGTATTCATAGATTCTCCAAATTAAGCATGAATTGTATTTCTTTACAAATCGTGCCCTTGTTTGACCAAATTGAGATATAGTTCATACATTAGATAGATTCATTACCCTGATTATATGTGCCAAATGTCAATCACACTGACTGATAGAGATAACAAGATAACGCAATCCATCCGTTATGAATTTACTTGCATATGTAACATTGTCTTTGTGTTTTGGACATGTACTTCAAATGTTTATATAATCAACTGTGCCTTATTTATATGCATACATGTGTAAAACCAGACATGCTTGAATATTGATCGGTCAATTGCAGCCTTGTTTTTATTTGAACTGGTATGGGGTATGAGTTAATAAATGTCATGTAAAGATCGGCCAATTTGTTAGATACCATTTGGAAATGGAAACTTTTTTCTTTCCTCTACGCCAAACGGAGTGAGTGTCGTGAGGGTGCGAAGTTATCTAGTTAAACTTGTAAAATGCTGGTCCTGTCAACAGAAAATGTGTCTCTAGTTATATTATAATACCATAAACGGTTAAACAATATTATACTTTTATGTACAAAACAACACCCACTTGAAGATTTATTGGTTAATAGTGACAACATTATTTAAAATGCAGGCTTAGCTTCTAAAACCTTTTCAGACCTTAGTTTCTAGAAGCCAATTGCCATTAAACATTGTCATTCTCCCTAAAATGCGAGCTGCCTTTGAAAGGCTCAATGAGCCGCCCTCACTGGGTTTTGCATTTCTGTCTCAACCCTATAAAGAAACAGGTGGTACCATTCCTGTAAACACACTCCGAAATGTCAGAGGCCGGCTAGAAGATGGTTTATTTATATTGATTGTCATATTTTATTTTTAATTAGTCGGGGAGCTTACGTCTTGATTAGATTGCGCTCTGCTCGACCCCTCTAAATCCACTCTCCTCCTTATTAGAGATCCCTGCTGACTCCCCTGTGGGGTGTGTTTGCCATGTTACCAAACATGTAGTCTGCTTCTGATGGGGCCAGAATCAATTTGATTGAAAGTGACAAAATAACACCCCTTCAGCCCCACGGGCCCAATTCCATTACCTTGTTATGAACTCCCCTTGGGAGTAGAGAACCTGTGCATTCTGGGTAATGTGCAGTACAGACCGCAGTGTAATCTTGATCTTAAACTTCTCTGGAATTAGTCAGGAAACGCAGCTCAAAAAAGCGCAGCTCGGTAGGCGTGCGGCTGTTTATGGCTTGTGTCAATCTTCAGTGATGACGCTGGATGACTCCCTCCTACAAGACTCAACCTTTTATGTCATTTTTCTGCGCAACCATTCAAACTATAATGAGCTCCAGTGTACAACATCAGTCAGGATGATTACTCTCTCGAAACATGAAGTCTTTGCTGTATTCACCAAGATCAGATTGGACCAGGCCTGCCCGCCAATTTGGCTGAGCATGAGTGGAAAGGCAATTATTTGCATGATCACACAGTCATTGTGTTGCACCCATCTATTGAGAAATGTAATTATAGTATGGTAAATTCTTTCACAGGATGAGAACGGAGGTGAAGACTGTCCGTCAGCCCCTTTAATGCGGACCACAGGTTTCTCACGGTAGGCTACATGTACTGTAAAACACAAACTACGGAATTCAACTTGACCCTACATTCTGTAATGATGCGCTGGCAACAATACATGCAAGGCCTATATAACCCAACACCGGCCATCTTCACCCCACAAAGACAAAGGGAAATATAACAGCGTTCGATAGGTGACAGCCTGTTGGCTTCTGTTCGCTATCTCAACTCAAATGTAATTTCCCCAGTATTTTGATAGCTGAGGGACCAACATCTCTGACAGTCGCTGCCTCAGTCCTGCTCGATCTAACCGTCGCCTGTGTCTCTCAGCTTGCATTGTGCGAGAGGATGCTTCTTATTTTCCTCATTAAGAGTAAATGATTCGACGAGGGCTGAATGATGGAGCTCCATGCCAGCGCCGGGTTGGTCCCCGGGGGACTTCGCCTACGCAGACTGCAGTCTGCCTCGGAAAGATTCCTGCTTCTCCCCGCCCGCAGCTGATATTAATTACAAACCTAGGACCAAGGTGCGGATGCATGGTGGTGCCTTAAGGCGGCAAATCCCTGTTCCTGGTTCTGGCGCTGGCTGTGGGGCCGCGGGGGTGTTCATTTGAACATGAAAAGCTACAGATGGTTTAGGAACATTCCGGATGGGGGCAGGGCATTGCTGTTCACGAATACATTTGCATATGGAACAATTATAAACATTTCAACAAAACATTAAAAATATACAAACATTACCATGAGTATACACATTTAGGCCAAATGGTGGAAATTGAAGGGCTTTCTTGACTGGAACCCTAGGTATTGTATACATTATAATAGTGCTTTATGTTAACTGTATTATTTTGTTATATGTGCTGTGATTACTGATTAGGAACTGTTAATACCTATTTGACAAACATTTGCTGCTTTTTAGCCTTATTATAAAAAAATGCATTCATGATTTCTCTCTCCAATCGAGCATCTGTGGGATGTGCTGGACAAACAAGTCCAATCCACGGAGGCCCCAAATCGAAACTTACAGGATCTGCAGCTTTTGGTGCCAGATACCACAGCATACCTTCCGAGGTCTAGTAGAGTCCATGCCCCAATGGGTCAGGGCTGTTTTGGCAGCAAACGGGGGACCTACACAATATTAGACAGATGGTAATAATGCTATGGCTGATCAATGTATATATATATATATACAAAAGTATTAAGACACCTACACATTACTCCTTACGGGTGCTTGTATGACATCCCATTCTAAATCCATAGGTGTTCATATCGAGTTGGTCCCCCCTTTGCAGCTCTAACAACTTCCACGCTTCTGGGAAGGCTTTCTACTGGGACGGCTTAGAGTGTGTCTGTTTTTTTACTATTCTTGCAGAAGAGCATTGGTGAGGTCAGACACTGATGTTGGATGAGAGGTCCTGGCTCGCTTCAATGGTTCATTTCAATGGTTTTTGATAGGGTTGAGGTCAGGGCTCTGTGCGGGCCAGTCAAGTTCTTCCACACCAGACTAATCCAACCATGCCTTTATGAACCTTGCTTTGTGCTCTGGGGCACAGCCATGCTGGAACAGAAAAGGGCCTTCCCCAAACAGTTGTAAATGCTCCAAATTCCAGTAGAGCCGTGCTTTACACCACTCCATCCAACGCTTATCATTGTGCTTGGTGATGTAAGGCTTGCATACAGCTGCTGGACCATGGAACCCCACGCCATGAAGCTCCCGGCGCACAGTTTTAGTGCTTATGTTAATTGGAACTCTGCAGTTATTGAGTGAGCGGAGCGTTGACCATTTTATGCCTTGTGTGCCTCGGCACACGACCCCACTCTGTAACTTTATGTGGTCTGCCACTTAGTGGCTGAGTTTTGTGGTTGCTTAAAGCCACCACTTTGCAATAAAACCACTTACAGATGCTTCTGGAATATCTAGGAGGAAAGACATTTCAAGTACTGACTTGTGGTGATGGTGGCATCCTATTATAGTACCACACTCGAATTCAGTGAGATCTTTAGAACAACCCATTCTTTCACAAATGTTTGTAAAGGCTTGTTTTTATACACCTGTGGCAATGGGACTGCATGAAACTCCTGAATTAAATGATTCAGAGGTTTGGCCCAATATGTCTCCCTGTTATATCATTTACTAAAAGTTGTGAATGGTCTTCAAGTAACTAATAAGCACTCAGCATGCGTTTAATCCGGCCTCCCTAATGGCATCACAATATTGCATTTATGCCTGAACAGTGTCCATGTCTGCTTCATGAAACATGTATTTATCAATTTTATTCCTATTAAGAGTGTATGCTTGGCCTCCACAGGAGATGTGTTCTTAGTCCCTTGAATATGAATGTGGCTATCATTCCTCTCAAACATCAAAATTGAATGGTTAGCAGAGCCTCCTGAGAAGAGCTAGTTTCCCAGACAAGTAGCTAGGCTACTCTTCCACGCGTCTGCTAACCGCTCCTTCAAAGTTGGTAAAAAGCAATTGATCGACAGACAAATAAGTGAATGCAAAGTGAATGCCAATAATCATATACATATTTTTTACACCTTTAAATCCAACATAAATGTTCTATATGTATTGGTATTAAAACGATACCATTCAGTTAAATTACTGTGTAATGACATGCTCAACAGCAAAGAAACAAATAAATTCTTGTGCAGTCATTAAAATATATATATATATATATATATATATGTTGTTAAAATGATGATAATATTGAACGTACCAACCACAAGTTTGTGCTCATACCTGCAACCCCCCCCAAAAAAGAAACAAATAGACATTTCACAATATACTAGCACAGTACCGCGGAACATATTCAATGTACTGTATCCTCAATAATAGGCCGTCAGGTCTGGGCTAACAGAACGACATGCGACATTGTGTTAGCCTTTTGGCAACACAATCTGTCTTCATTGTTTTTTCCCAAGGAAGTCTGTGGGCTGACTGGTGAAAGAGCAGCAGACAGAAAACAGGCCGCATATTTACTTCCAGCTCATTTATTGTCATTATGCAGCCCTCCAGACCTCTTTGGGGGATTTCTGCCCCACAGAGAGATACCCACGATAGGAAGAAAAAAAGGAATGGAAGGGGAGAGAGCGAGCGAGAGAAAGAGAACCAGCAACAGCGAAAGAGAGAGTGTGCAAGAGAGTGAGGCATGTAAAGATATATAAAGGAGGGGAGGTCAAAGTGACACAGAGACACAGACTAGAAAACAGGGCTTTAGGAGGGGTACATTCATTCATGCTGAGCCCGTGAACTTTGACACGTATGACAGAGGTACCCACTGTTTGCAAGCCCAACTTTGATGACATGAGCTCATGCATTTCCTCTCGCACGAAATCCAGAAGACATTTAGCGCTGTGACTGATAAAGAGACTGCGCTGTGTCTGGTGGTGGGGGATGTGATGTTGTAGGTGCCGGTGATATCATATCTCGCTGGTCATAGTATACAGTGAGGAATACAAGATCTGTTTTTAAACATAATCCACCTATTCATAAAATGCTTTCTATAAATATTGTAAATGCAATTCAAAGTCCATGTTTTATTAAATAGACAACTGAAATAATGATAAAAAACACGTCTTCAGTAGAATGGGTTCCATTGATAGACAAGTGTAAAAATAACTACTCAAGTAAAAGTAAATAGTAGCTCCCTCATAAAGTGGATTCACGCATTAAATTAAAGGGGGAAACAACACTTTCACTCCCTCCAACCCATCTTAAGTAATATTACTTGAATTACAATATTGGTAGTTCCAGGCAAAATTACAGACTTTAAATCTTTCAGAAAAGGTACTCCCCTTACATGAAGAAGTATATTTGTTCTCAGTTACTCAGCTACCCGTGATCATGACTACTCCTGCAACCGGAAGACGGTATTACGACCCTTCCTTTCACATCACTTCTGTTAGAACCTATCTGGAGTGTTTAAGGGGATGCCTTATGGCATTGCAGAGTACCTTCTGCTCTTCAAATACGGAGACTGGTGTTCACGGCCTGAGAAGAAATAGAATAGTATTTAGTGCAGCACTCTTGATAATGTGGAGTGTGCCTCATGTGAAGATCCTATTACACACAGTGCTCAGTGAATGGCATCATGTAATCTTGTCAATGTGATTAAAATGGGATAAATTAGATTAGGTTTGATTCTATTCAGTCTGTTCATCTCCTCTCTCAGACGTGTCAGGTTTAGCACTTGAGAGAACAGAATCAAGTGTACTCGTAAATATGGTCCATCACAAGATGTCTTTTACATGGTAGTAACTGTAATAGTTCAGGCACTTAGAGTTAATGCATCATCAGATAAGGGACAATCTGACATCTCTGGGTCGTAGCTATCAACCAAGTCCTTCCTACGAGAGATAAAACAAAAAAAATGATAGTACAAATCGCTAGCATTAGTCCACAAAAGGCCATTTGTAGAGTTGGTTGAGATATTTTAGATGCTGTTTGAAAAGAAACAGGTAGGATTTCAGAGGCTTTCTGAAATCAAGCATGGGGGTGCCAGGACAGGGAAGAGCTTAGACTGGGCTCAGTAGGGTGGGACAGCCAAACGAGGAGAAGGAGCACAACAGAATGCTACGATATGTAGGCTGCCGTCTTGGTCCTGTAGTAAACGAGAACCTCAGCTGGAAGCGGGTGTAGTGCGCCGGGGTGGGGGTGACATTGGAGAACTGGTGAAGGTTCGACCGGGTGCAGCGCTGCGGGTAAATTGCAGTGGTGGCACGGCCAAGGCAGGGAGCACTATCAACATTCGTTTGCGGTAGTCCAGGTGTGAGGTGACAGGACTTTGGGCTTTCTGTTCGAGGTAGCGTCATTTTGAGGGGGAGGGGGAACCATGTTTGTGGAGAACAGACGTCTGTTTTCTGAGGTCACGTCAAGGTTCTCCGCACTCAGAAAGTGGGTAGATGTGGGCTGAATGTTGAAATGAGTATGTGACATTTGACCAGAAACATACGGTACATGCAGACCACACAAACAGCGAACCAGAATGACTGTATCCAACTGCTATTAACCCTTTATTTGTAGGCAGCATGCACTTCAAGGAGCTGATCTTATGGCACGGGTGCTTTGAAATTCAAATTAGCGTCCCGTAATTTGTGGAGGTTAAAAACCTAATGTGATTGCTTTCTGACCTCCCCCATCCACATGGCTGATCAGTGGTGCAAAGACAGAGTGATTCAATGATGCTGCTGCTGGTACTGCTGTCTGAAGTGCGGAAACAACCTCTCCCCTCAGCAAATATCATAGTATTGGGTTTCTCTCCCTTATGTGAACATTCCCAAATATTACCTAAATGTCTATTTGGATTATAAAAGGGGAAACTAATGTGGTTTCATATGATTCCATGTACCCGTAATGTTGCTTCTTTGCAATATACTTGTCTGTACATTCTCCCCATGCCCTTGAATAATGTATACCCTGTGAGACTGTTAATTTACATTCACAATTTTAATTTAATGTGCCTCCCATTCAATATCTGCCCTCATTCTATTAGCCTGGTCCTGGCCAGGAGAGTTGGTTGGGGCTGCTGACACCCTCCCCCTCCGTCAAACCTGCCTGACCATTCTGTGAGCGGAATAATGTTGCTGTCATTGAGGGTGTGTTAACCCGGTCACAACGTTGAGAAGTTGTGGAGGGATTTCTTGGTTGCCATGGAATTGTAAAAGCTATTGACTGCGATAGGGTCTCTTTCTCTAAACCTCTTTGTAGAAGAGAACCTATTACTTTTTTTCTCCAGCGGCAGTGATAGCATCTACGGCTGGTGAAAGCGTTCTCATGTCATTCTAGTTTCGTCTGACCAATAGCGCACGTTTTTGAGATTCAGGAGTGTTAAGCATCTCTGCCAGCACCGTAGTAAACGAAATTCGACCTTTGCAAACGGCTGGAGCGACAGTAACTGCTCGTAAAGGTAAGTGCATTTACTTTTCTTATTTCTTTTTTACATTTGCCGCGGCAAATGTTGTTTTCCATAATTTCTTATTAATTTGTTGGTTATTTCGTCATAGCCTACTGCGTAAAGTTGGCCACCATAATCAAGGCAGGTCACATAGTCAGCTATTAGAAAGACAAACATATAAAGTAATAAATACAAGTACATATAAAATGTCAATGAGTGAATACAAAATCAAACTGAAACCATATCATTTGAGTCATGCTTAAGCCTATGGTTGTTTACTTCTATTTTGCGTGATTTGTGTCATTATGAAATCGTGAACGCATTTTTCTCTTTACATGCGTTCATCCCATTGATTTCTTAAACGGAAGCAAATCCATTGATCACAGTGCTTTATGTTGCATAGCAACACTCTCATGGCCAGGGGATGCCTTGCTGAGTCAGTAAGGCGATCCGCCTTTTCAAAACTTGAGATAGTGCACACCTCTCAGTGGACACCCAGTGGACACCATATCAATTATTATTGGGGACGTGGGGAGAAAGTGTCCCCCTGATTTTTTAAATCTGCCTTCCTAGTACAAGTGTAAACATTTAAAGGATTAAAGGTGAACATGTAATGAATACTTACAGGAGCATTCAAATACCTTGGTCTTTAACTATGATTTGTGAATAATTCTTTAAATAATCTTTCACGTTTCAGATGTACTGTTTATCTTGGTTTAATTGATGCAACACTGTGGTTATTTGAGGGATAACATGGTCAGCAATGCTTGCGGATGATTTCAGTAGAGATTGTAGAGACAATTGCCTTCAACATTTATGAATTCCAAGATGCTGAAAGATCACATGGGATCACATAGTAGCCCTTCCATAATATCCCTAAAAAGACAATGATTTTCCCCCCAACCCAATAGTAGCTTTACTTTTTAAAAGCAAACATAGCAGTTGTGTTTTTGTTAAATCATAAAAGCAGTACATTTTCTCCCAAATTCCAAAACATTTAAAAAAGACACTATACAGTGCACCCAGAAAGTATTCACAGCGCTTCACTTTTTTGCAGCATTTTGTTATGTTACAGCCTTGTTCTAAGATTGATTCAATTCATTTTGTTCCTCAAAATTCTACTGATCAGTGTGGGCCCGCGTATTTAGCACGTAGTGACGTTCTCTACGTCCCTAGATGTGTCCACCATTAATGGTTGTGTTAGTGTGTCTGAAGAACCCTCTAGATAAAGGAAACCTGTTCCCAGATTTGCTTCAGAGATATGTTATTCTTATTGTGCAAACAGGTGAAAAATGTTAATCTTTAGCAGTTGACCTTATATTTTCCGGATTGATAGACACTCTCTGTGGCTACTGAGGTCTTATGATGATGTTTTGCTTTGCGTGGAAGAAAAAATTGAATTGGGAAACAACTAAAAACACCTGACATAGGCAACAGTTGTACTATCACCTACAACAGCATATGTTTGATAGAGTGCCAGAATCAATAGCTAAAGTTTCTATGAATTCCAGTTCAGGCATCTGGCCAAAGCGCTGTAAATACAAATGTAATTTTTCACAGTGGGAGTAACTCATTTCCAGCGTGAATTGAAAATGGATTTAAATCAACGGATGTTCTGTAAAGCTATTGCAGAATTTTTGCGGAGCAATTGTTAGTGTGTTTTGGTGTCTGTAATATTCAGGTGCTGAGAAACTGGTAAATGATCCAATTGAGAGTGTACTTTCTAATTAGAGCCCCCCAAAATGACTGGTTAATGCAATAGCAACATGCTAGTGGCCTCATTCACAACTGTCTCTGAGAAGATTCCATATGCTAGTGGCCTCATACACATAATCTCTGAGTCCAAATTATATTTGCCCATTCACATCTATATCTCAGGAGGGTCCAAATAATAGCAGTCAAATCCACATCTCTGAGCACGGCAATCCAATGCAATCTGCAGCCGAGAGCCACTCTAAGATTCTTGATTACTTTTCCTTATCGAATGCATTCATCTCTATCACATGGTATGCTTTGGATTATGAGACAAGTGCTTTTTGTGGAGAGCATATTGCATGACAATATGATGGCTGATTTATCTTTAATGAGTACAATTAAAGTCACATTACAAGCAGCAGATTGCTGTTTTGGTATTTTGAAGCATCTACATTCTATAATTGATTTAGAGCAAGATGGAACAGGTGATTAGTTTTTGTGCGAGTCAAAAGATACCAATATGTATAGTAATGAACCACGCCTGGCTTTGCCTCAGTGATTCCACTCACAGTGTGCTATTCATTAAAACAGCTAAGTAGTAAAAATAGCTTTAGGGGAATACTCAACGTTCACAAGTTTTTGTTTTGTTTGGTGTTTTCCCAGTGCATCTTGGGGAAACATTGTTTAGAGAACCTCTGAGGAAACCGTGTCAACTCTTCTGCACCTGTTTTTGGTGTTTTTTCAAATCCTCCTAATCTTTTAGCATGTGTGCAGAAACACTTGCCAAGTCTCATCTGCTGTCCATATCCGGACATGAGTTATTCTGAAACCTTTCTCTGGTTAAGGTGAAAGGGAGCATTGCTCCTGGTTTCTGAAGTATGCACAGTAGGTTTAACTAAAGTACTGTATGAAATCCAGTTAAAATGCTGGACCTGGTTGCTCATTATTCCAGGTTAAATATGGAGTCTCATGGCACTGGGTGGTGTCAGGCCATTCCAAGTCTCTCAGTATTCAGGCCATTGGTGCTTTGTGCCTGAAAGTAGGTCGAATACTTTTAACCAAACAACTCGAATTAGGTCCAGTGTAATTAGACAAGAAAGGCCTCCACCACCCAGTCCCTGCCGGTCCATGCCAGCCATGTTACTATTCTAACCTCTTCGCATGCGATATGACCACACGGTGTTCATGGATCTTTTCTTTTGAGGTAATGAGTGTGCATAAGAAATATCATATGGTGAAAGTCTAGAGAGACGGAGCATTTCAGGGTTTTGAAAACGAACTGACAAAACGAATGACATTTCAGACTCAATTTATTATAGTACAGCCTTTGACTATAATTGGAACTGCAACCAAGCTCTTCCTATGACCATGAATGAGCTTCCTGCACCTCTGTTTTGTCAGTTTGGCCCACTTTCTTGTGTAAACTGCTCCACTTCTCCCAGATTTGAAGTGTGCCTTCTTCTGCTGCTTCCAGTTCTCCACATGTTTTCGAAAGATTCAGATCTGGATTCATTGCTGCCTTTGCGGACAGTACAGTCCAGAATTGTGTCATGAAAAAGTCTTGGGTCTTTGTGGAAATTAGATAGGAATCGTTGGTGGACCGCTGACCTTTGACATAACTAGTATCATGACACTGAGGTCGACATTGTGCTCCAAAATCCCTCGATAGTCATCCTCATTTCTTGATGGTGTCTTCAGGCAAATTTGATATGTTGTTTTCAGCAGTGGGTCTCCTACCATACAACCTGCTTTTATTTCGGTTGATGTCAGTGGCATGGACCTTAAACTTCTTGATAAAAATATGTATGAAAAACAGGTACAGCAAGGTCTCTGGATAATAACTTGTAGTCTTGACATTTTCAGTGCTTGGCAACTGCTCAAACTCATGTCTGACCTCCTCAGACAATTCTTTTTTAAAATTCCCATTGGGGTACAAACAGTGACGCTAAGAGGAGAGAAAATCCTCTCCATTATTCAAACCGGTTGAATGAGCGATTTTCATATTTGAGGTCCTGAGGTAAAAGAGTTGTTAATTCCAATGTTAATGAGAATCACCTGCTTAAAATGACTTCTAACTACTTCTTGAAGGCGCCAGTAATATTGTCGAGGCATCATTATGCTTTCAATGTATAAGAAATGGGTCCAAATACTTTTGGCAGCGACTGCAACAACGTTTACTGCATTTCCTTTTCATTGTTATGCAATCCCTAATACAAACATGCAATGCACCATGAGGCAGAATTACCTTTGATTCGTTGAAAGACACACATTGTGTTGGCGTGTGTGCACCTGTTTGTATGTGCACCTGTTTGTATGTGCACCTGTTTGTATGTGCACTTGTTTGTTTCCATATGTGTGTATGAGAGAAAAAGATGAGGGAAGAGGGAGGGAGAGAAAGAGAGACTCTTCTGACTGATGGAATGTGGACTAATACATGTATTGTTACAGATGATCTTAACAACTAAAGTAGGCACGAATCTCTATATATTTCATAGTCCATTTTACCTGTAGTACTAATGTTTATGAAGACAAAATTGTTATGTATGGACTATGGCCCAAACAGGCTATTTTAGAGCTGCAATCAGTTTTTGGTTTTTCGAGTACAGCCCTTGTTAATTCAAAGCTGTGACGTCATTTATTAGAATGCGGCACCGCTAGCTCAAACCCTTTGTATGCAGGTACTCACCATGATTACAGGTGAGTACTAATTACTATCTTTATCAAATGGTTGGCTGGTTCTCACTGACCTGTAGATCATGGCCCCATTCCATTTCTGTTACCTTCACTCTTCTGCACACACTTTCATCATACCTGTGTGGCCGTTTCCAACCTGTTCATAGACTTTTGAGGTCCCACTAGTCTCTACTGATGTTAAGGTAAGGTAAAAGGGGGCATTTGTCAGCTGATTGCATCATCCTTGGTTCTAATTGGGACAGTTTAGGAATCCAGTGTTAGATGTGTGGAACGTGAGTTGCGTTCAGTGATGTTTTGTGGCGTTGAAATTGTAAATCCCAGAAGTTATGAAATAAAAGTTTCTTAAGTGGATTATTTTGAAGGGTTGTGTTCTTTGTTTGGTTTTCCTTGGTAGACACTTGAACATGAGACCATGGTCTTCATTGGGTTTGCCCTGATTAAATAACAGAGAAACATAAATTGCGAACAATGATTACACAAACCCTTGTGACACACCTAGTTATACCTCAGACAGGAGACTGTATCTTATCGACGGTGTGTTGGAAGGTGTGTGCTGAAAGATGTGTGTTGGAAGGTGTGTGCTGGAAGGTGTTTGTTGGAAGGTGTGTGTTGGAGCCTGCAAGTGCCCGGGCCTAATTGAACTTCAGCCCTGGCTTCTGTCGGTACAAGCAATTACAGTGACAATCCCGTTCCCTTTGCTGCAGGCAGTTTTCAAAGTGCCGCGTCTCTAACCGAGTCCTCCTCTTTCATGTTTACTGCAGGTGACAGATGTGTGTTCTGGAAATGTGTTTGCTTACATCAAATATTCATTTATCTCTCTCCAAAATCCCTTCCTGCTTTTCTGGAAATGTGCATACTGTATTTGGTCTTATTATAATGCCTGTAAAATAGACTCAGGGGGGTAATAATGGCAATGGAACTATTCAGTCCAGCCTATGGGTGTTAGTGGGGGGGTGGACGTAAGATGTAATGATCATGTGGCGATCAGCCAGAATTCCCCTTCCTATCTTATTTAACAGACCGCAGTATGTTCGGTTTGAACATGATCAATGGCGGTCTGCGCTGCACGGACAATTAATCTCCAAAGTTAATACTGAAGGACAACCCTGCAATTAGGTCAATGTTATCGCACATGTTCAGAGGTTCCTTTGCCGGAACCAGCCAGTGGGTGGGCCACAGAAGGCACGGTCCCCTGCGTAGCTCTGTGCTTCAGGCGACGAACATTCTCTCGTACCACGGTACTACCTAGCATGTGATGTGACCAAAGGAGAAATCATGCCAAAGACTGAGGCCGCGTTTCATATTTTTTCATGAGGTGCTCTTGTCGTATGGAAGTCCATATGACTATTTACTTGTAGCCACAGGCTCAAAGGCTTGCCTTGCTATATGTCTGGTGTTGTTGTGTGTTGTCATCACTCACAAAAAGGCAGTGTGCGGTTATTGTTGTGTCAGCGCTGAGGCATTCCTACCTCCATTTTATACCCGTATCTTCTTTATGGTTTACCCTCAGCCTTGGGCTATTTGTGGAAAGCTTTTCCGTGGCAATTTTGGTCTCTGTGAAGAAGGAAAAAAAACTCCCTTTGTGTTGCTCAACGAAACTGGAAAACATCTTATTTAATCTGCCTCAGTACATGGTGAAAATGGCGACTTCAAATCGAATTTCTTTAACGGTTTCATGATAATCAAATACACAGAATTGTGTTTTTTTTTTATCTTAGTGCAAGTGTTTTTCTGTTGGAATGAGAACCACGACCAATGAGATTAGGTTTTATTGGAGGCAGTTTGGAGCCAGCGGTGCCTTTCTGAAATAACACGGCTTGCTATGTGCCACTGAGCCATTCTGTCCCTGCATGCCTGTTTTCATCCAGATTTATGGCGCCTTTTGTGGTGGTCCAGATTTTCACCAGTGACTCTAATATGAGAAACTCCACACAATGAAAGCCCAGAGCATCCATAAGGTCCTCAAAGGTACAACAAAACCTGACAGTGCTAAGAGTAAGAAGTCATGCTCTTGAATGAAAGCCAGGGGAATAGAACCATTTTTACTGTTTCATTTGCCGTCTGAATTCCGGATAACTCATGAATATAGAAGCAAACTGAATAGATTAGAAAAGAAAAGAGCAAAGGCATAAAAGTGACAAATATCTTGAATTGAATAATGGGGATCCCATTGTCCTTGGCCATGTGTCCTGGCGTGAAGTGTTGTGTGGTTACGTCGCAAGGTTACAAGGACCCCCTCGGGACGTGGGGTGGAAAGGACAGAGAAGGACGGGACAGATAGAACAGACAGTCATGGGATTGGCAGATTCGGAGACGAAAAAGAGCCATTGTCTCCAGTGCAATGATAGGAGCGGGTCGTACCCCCATTAACGCTTGAGAAAAAATGTGACAGTAAGCAATTCAGGGTAGAACTGACCTCACAGACAATTGTTTTAACCAAAAATGCTGTACGATGAAATAGGGCGTTGTAGACCTCACAGTGTTGTTAACCGTTGAGTTTGGGGAAAGCTGATATTTACATTTTGCAAACCCAAGTGTATGGTGATCCCACACAACCCACTGGCCAAGCCATCCCACATGACCCACCGGCCAAGCCATCCCACACAACCCCCTGCCCAAGCCATCCACCCCCAACCCACCGGCCAAGCCATCCCACACGACCCACCGGCCAAGCCATCCCACACAACATACCGGCCAAGCCATCCCACACGACCAACCAACACAGCCCCCCGCCCAACCCATCCCACACGACCCACCGGCCAAGCCATCCCACACAGCCCCCTGCCCAAGCCGTCCCACACAACCCACCGGCCAAGCCATCCCACACAATCCCCTGCCCAAGCCATCCCACACAACCTCCTGCCAAAGCCATCCCACACGACACACCGGCCAAGCCATCCCACACAACCCCCTGCCCAAGCCA
>JACXGK010002241.1:0-57072 GCA_016801125.1 Novumbra hubbsi | reverse complement strand
GGGGTGGGGGGTGGACATTTCCAGCGTCTGTGATTGGATCGTCGTTTCTTTGCTTACTACAGGCCTTTGATCAGGGTTCACGTTCTGACGGGATGTTTGTTTGCTCCATAAAGGGGAGGACTGCCAGCGCCCCCGCGTCCCCCGTCTTCCCCGACAAGCCCAGACCTCTCAGCATGAGCTCCTTCCCTGCCCACTCCTCCACCTTTAACTGCAGCACCACGCAGTCTGACACGCCGAAGAAAAGACGGGCTCCTCTGCCCCCCATGCTGGTGTCCCAGAGCGGCCCCTCGAACCTCAGCCGTCTTCAGCGGTCCATCTCCGCCTCGGAGCCTGAGACCCAGAAGGAAGGCCAACAGGTAAAATAGGACCCCTGTTGGGTCTATGTTTCTTTCCCCGTCAGGTCTGGATGCTCGTGAGGGATTTCTATTCAGAGAAATGGATTGTAGTAAATGTGAAACCTGGAAAAATTTATTTGGGTTTGTTACTCATTTGCGTACTTCAAATAACTCCAAAATAACTGTCTCTGGGTCTGTGTGTTCTTTTGTGGAGATGGCTGGTCTGAGTCGCAGCTCAGAATCTTCCTTGAGGAGGTCAAAGCGTAAGGCTCCTCCGCCTCCCTCTTCTCCCGGACTGCTTGTCCAAGACGACGCTTCGCTAGATGAAGGTATGAAAGGTTTTGAATGGCCTATGTTCGATCTGTGGTGTTTAGGATCTTTCATCTGTAGTCAAGTGGCTCGTTTTCTCTGTAGTTATGTGTTTTTTCTAGTTCAAGTGTCTACTATACAAAGATGCCTGAGCTTTTGAAGTAAACTAGGACTACGGAACTTGGGTCTCTAAAGTCAACAATTGAGAACAGCATATAAGCCCAATGAATGGCCGGTGGGAGAGACACTGATTTTCTTGGGCTCTGACGCCTCCAAGTGGTCATTATTAAATCAGTTCCACAATGAATAGCTAACCATGTCTGCTGAACTCCTTGCTAGCTTTCTTACAATTCACCTTTAGTGTTATCATTACCATGGGACGAGCTGTTGACCATCTTCTATAAGTAGCTCTTTTTTCTAAACCTGCAGCCTGTGATTCAACAGAGGAGGGTGTCTGAAAGGAAGTCTTGACCTGCCACAACTCCCTGGTGTCTCTACACTCACTGCTGCCTATTTCACCTCCTCCTCAAGCCTCTCCTACTCTTCCCCCACTGGCCTCCTGTTTTGCCTCCTCACTCCTTCTAGCTGTACTGTACATGCACCGTTTTAAATTTCTTTCTGCATGATTAATCTCACTGCATGATTTATCTTTCTGCCTCATCTTGCTGCTGTACTTAAATGTAATGGTATTAGCAAAGGGGAAAAAAGACTTTTCAACATTACAATATAATATATCAATACATGCTCGGTTTGGATACATTGGAAGATGCTTTTCAGGCATGAGGATTTGTTTATGTGGGTTTCTGTAATGAAAACAGAAATCTATTTTAAATGGCTATTGATAGTTTTTTGATGTTATCTGATAAAACCTAAACTTTTTGCCTTTACTGTAAGATATTTCAGTTCTCAGCTTTAAGTTTTTCCCACATTCTTTTGTGCTTCAACTCAGTGTTTTTTTTTTTTTTCCCCCAGACCTAGAAGTGACTGTGTTTCTTAGAGAAGTCATTTGTAAGTTCAGTATTTCAATATCACATGAGCTTAGATGGCTTGAATAAAAATGTGTCTTCAAAGATGTGACTCCTTTTGTGTAGTTGCATCTCATATGTTCCCCCCATCCCACTGCCGTTACATAATCCACTTCACAGAGAAGGATCAGGCCCAGATTCTGTAGGCTCCCCTGACGTCCCACGGCTGTTCGTTTCAGTAAGACACCACAGGTTTCACAGCGAAGGCTCCCAGCTTAGCATAGCTAGCCTGTTAAATATTCCTGCACTTAATTCCTCAGTGACGGCCTTGAAGTGCCGGGTGATGAACTAGAGGGGGATGTGCATGCTAGATGTCTTCATTAAGCCTGATTCCCTTTTTCTGAAGTATTCCTGTGATTCCGATATGGTACTTGCAGTTCTGTGACTCTGGAATTGGTGATATGAGTGCCACGGCATCTAAACATGCCTTTTCATTCAGAAGTAAAGACCTGCTTATTTTCTTTTAATTAGCAATTTAGGACTTTTTACTCAGTCTCTTAATATTGAAAAAGAAAATGTCTAGAAACAACATTCTCCTCTTAGTTAGCATTTTAAAAGTGATTTCATTGAAAGTGTCTTCTTCTGTTTGACGTCAGATGGCCAACCTCTCAATACACTGGAAGAGATTGTGGAGCAGGAAGAGACAACAGCTTCTGTGGTCCTGGACTCCAGTGTGGTGTCTCCACCCCTAGATGCCCCGGATGCAAAGATGGACACTTCCCAACCGTCTGAGAGCAAGGACACCGCAGGGGAAGATCAGTCTTGTGATCTGTCCTCAGATGGCAAGTACGAACTCTAACAGAGAGTCTTACAATATGAATGTGTTGCTTCTTCCACTTGGGTTTTTGCAATTATCTTCATAATTTCTGTTTTTGACAGACTAGTAAAGAGCACTTTGAACGATTCTATTTGCCCGCGTCCCATGCAAAGAGCTGAGATGGACACATCTGAACATGCAGATGCTGGTAGGTTTGCCAAGTACCTAACACGATGAATGCAACTATGGATTAATGTCTACTTTGAACTAAAGTATATGTTGTTGTTGTTTTTTTTTAGGTCGTTCAGAAATACCTCCACGTAAAGCTGCTGAAATAGGCATCCAGACATGCTTGCCGTGTGAAGATTCCACGACACAGGATAGGGTCAACGTTTCAATCAGTACTGCCAGCTCTTTGGATCACCTGGACACTAACTTCTCCTGTGATGAACAACCTGTGGCCGCCAGCACCCCATGTCCTCCTTCTGAGGATGCCCAGGTCCAGACTGATCTACCCCCCCAACAACAGAAGGGGCCTCATCCTGCGAAAGCCTTTCCCTCTGGACCGGTGGGTCAGAAGAAGCACATGGCCACATCCACAGAGCTGATCCCTGCGGACCCCATCGACCCCTCTTCTGCCTCATTAGTGCCTCAGTGCCAAACCTCCGCTCAAAGTGGCCCTGCCCCTCCGAAGCCATCCAATGAGTTGACCAGGGACTACATCCCCAAGGTGGGAATGACTACGTACACTATTGTGCCCCTGAAGACTCTGGAGAAACTGCGATACTTTGAGGTGGCGCTGACATTGGAGTCCCCCCTCGTAGCCAATAGGAAGGAAGTAGATATTGGTTCAATTGACCTCAAAGACTGTTCCTCACAGGCTGAGTTGTTGCAAGTGTCAGCAGAACCAAAACCTTTGCAGTCTTCTATACCTAGGGAATATCCTCAGCAAATCAACCGTACTACTACTATTACTACCAATACAACTACTGCTACTAGTGAGAGCACTGTAAATGGCAACGGGATTGAGCCTATTCACTCCCCCTCGACGCCAACAACTAAACTTCCTGCAGGAGGTGTCACGATTCCACCCCCTTCTTGTGGAGACCAAGCAGGCTCCACAGCAGAGGTCAAGGAGATTAGGATTCCACCCGCAATAAAACCGAAGCCTGGCTCTTTCCGTTTGCCACAGCACAAAAGAACACCTGGGTATTATGTAACGTCAGCTGCTGTGAAAAGTTTTAGCACCAGTCCTGGCACTGGCCAGAGGGAGGCTCCAGGCAGTCTAGTGACAGCAACAGGAGCGGCAGCCGTGCAAGTCCTGCAGCCTGTGGAGGAGGGAAGCTTCCCCCCTCCTCCTCCTCCGGTGCAGTGGGACGGCGAGACGTCAGAGGGCGCTGACGACGTTCCCATGGAACTGAGGCCCGAGGTGAGGGGGAACTGGAGCGGGCCATGCCGAGGGACCAGTCCCACCGGGACGCCCCTATACCCGGGACTGAGCCTGGAGAAACTGAGGAGTTTTGCTGCTCCGAAACCCTACTCTCCTACCACCCAGTCCCGCTTTGCCCAGGCCGTGTCCTCCGCCATCCGAAGATCCCAGTCCCTGTCTTCTGGATCCATCTCGCCCTCTCCTCTATCGCCAACATTCAACCCAATCGCAAGCCGCTATTCATGTTTTGATCCTAAAGGACCTCAGGGGGATAAGGTGAGTTGTTGGTTTACTTTCAGTCACATTTAAGTCAGAGAGCAGACATTATTTTTCCAGAGCGATAGTGACTGAATACTGTACACACAGCGTAGCTTAATGAACTTAAAAAAAAGAAAATTGCTCAGTTCCATCTCCTAATTATTTGGTTACCCTTAGATGAACTCTTCAGTCTGTTGTTTTCCCATGTCCTTTAGGGTCAGCTTTGGGGATGTTGACAAAATACAGGAAATGGGAGGGTGTACTCCTTTCTAAGGATGTATATACAGTTTTCTTTCTCTCAAATGAATGATTTTTGTGGTTAGTCACGTGGCCTATCTTATCTGCCTATCCTTCCTCTTAGAGTCCTCGACTTGTGACCCTGACAATGATGTGCTGGTTCCTCTGGTCCAGTGGAGAACACTTTATATCTCCTTCTTGCTTATATTCCAGAAGATTCTTTTCCGGGCCTCTGTTCCGGCCCTTAACTTTTTTGCTCTTGTTGATGTCTTTTGTGTTCTGGAAAGGGGTGGGGAAAATCAGCCTGTAGATTCTGCTATAACTTGCAAAAGAAGAGCTCTTTTAATCTGGTTCCAGTTCACATTCTATCACTTGTCTAATACATCTGGACTGAATTGAGAATTACACCCGATACGCTAACGTTCAATTTTATACTAACTGAGATGATGTGCATTTGTCTTCGCTGCTGAGCACAGGATAAAGAGGAGGACGACGCCTTGCAGCCCCAGGCAGGAGGGAACCTGAAAGGTGGCCTGGCCGGGGACAACATGACTGTGCAGATGGCTGGCCATAATGATTCTCCTGAGCAGCGTACATGTGGAGAAAAGCTGAGACAAAATGGAGCTACTGAAACAGTAAGCACTAGACTGTATAATAACATGCTGTTAAATGTGAAGTGACTGCTGAAATTACACGATACAGGCGCATAGATTACATTCGTGTATTGCATGTGTAATTGTGTTCAATTATGTTTAAAGTTCCTACTTTGCCTTTTGTAGGAGCCTGGAGTCCTGTCCTTGAGTGCGTTGTCAGAACCCAGCAAAGAGGAATAGGAACAGGGTTTCATAGTTCATTTTCTGTTGATAGTCTTAAAAAGGACTTTCTGTTTTTTATGGTAATAATTACTGTAAGTAGATGTTCTCTACATATCATCTGGATGTTATTATAAAATAATTGTATGTATTATTCCTGAGTTGTTTTACCTTTTATGCATAATGGACTTTTCAGGTTTCTAATTTTGTCAAATAATATGTATATTATTAGTTTAAATATTGAGTTGTAATTTTCTTTGAGGAAATACGGTAGCCTATATAGCACCGTATATAATTTTGAAGGGTCAATTGGACTGACTTGAAAATGGTACTGGAAAAACTCCATTTTGTATTTTATGTTACTTATTTGTTTTTGGTGAAGCTGTGCCTGACATACACTGGTATGTATTTTTCTGATGTAATGCTGTTATAAATAAAAGTTACATTCACAGTACATCAAACTATTTCATCCACAGTCCAAAGGTGTTCTTGCTTTAAATAAATATATATAAACACTGAATAGCAACCAAATCAGATACGTTAGACATTGTATTAACAGTATGGTAATATGGGGAAGACACATATTACACACACAACATTAAATAATTCTGTCTGCTGCTAAACTTGACAAAATATTGCAAAACAATGTACTACTGAAGTTTGGAATTAGTACTCTATATAGTATTACAATGCAAGTACAATTTCAATACTGATAAGAACTTAAGTGTGTTAAAATGGACCTACTTATTTCACACATTAATATACTTATTATTTTCAAAGATGGTGTTTTTGTATATGTATGTATTTATTTATACATATTTTTTATAATTTTTGATTATATTGTATATTGTGTACTGAAATGCTACTTTTGTTTTACATGTTCAATGAAGTGAGATGGGACAATTTCTTTTTATGTCGCACAAGATCAAATGATCTTTCCACCAAATTTTACCAGCAACCAGTCACAAGATAAAAGTCATTTTGTTTTTGTCTGTCAATGAGGAGGTCCTCTAGAAATTATGTTGGGTCTCCCCAACATAATTTAAAATAAAAAAATAAAATGTAAATATTATTCAGAAATCCATTAGCTTGTGTGTAAAAAATAAAATCCTGAGTTTTGTCTAACTGTAAATAATGTTGAAATAAGTGAAAAACTGGAAAAATTATGAATACATATGCAATTGAGTTAAAGAGGGAAACGTCAGTGAAATCTTATGGCTTAATCTTCCATTGGGAAGAATGGGAGGCACAGGGGAGGGGCCAACCTGCTATCCTGCTAGCTGAGTAAAATGCCACTTTCCTAAAAAAAACTAATTTTATTAAATAACAAAACTTCTGTCAACTAGTTATTTTTCCTTTATAGTGTGTTACCCCAGGCATGGCCATTACATGTCTTCCAAAACTTTGTCAGCAATTAGAATGTTTTTGTGTCAGCATCTAGTATGGGGAACGTGTTCTCCAACGTTACCATTTAAATGATTTAAGAACCATACACAACTCAGTTTAACAAAACAAATCAATATATGCAACCTCATATACAACAAAATAAGAGTACAAAAACGTTTCAAATTATACGAACCAAATTTTGGTCAGGTTGCATTTCTATGTTACTTGATACGCTGGAAACCATTTCAGGCATGATCTGAGACATTTCAGGTATAACGAGAAGGTTTTGCATGACGTAACGCCCGAGTAAATAAACACATGTCTAGGGAGAGCGCGTGGTCTAGATGAGCGCACACCTGAAGGACAGCGATGAAGACCAGAGAGCAAGCCAAATGCAGCAATTGTTCCATTTCAGCGAGCAGCAGGTAGGATATGTTACAATAAAATTTTTAAGAGAGAACAGGGTCATTGTTGAATTTTCACGGATAAATTGTGTCCATGGCGATGGCTACTTTAGTGTTCTCTACATATTAAATGCGTTTTTATTCCTACCAAGTTTTTTGCATATATATACGTGTTGTGCGTCATGCGCCTGTGTAATTTGCCAGCAAATACACGTGCTGCCTAACTGCACTGTATATTTAGTTAAGATTGGATGAAATCGATGTTGGCTGCATATTCAAATAGCAGGTTGTTAACAACGAAACCTAAAGTATGTAGGCCTGTATGTATCCATTATTTTTGAGTAATTTTTTAAATTCTTTGGAAAAATATGTTTACCTTTGAGGTATGTACATAAATAGCTCTTTCACAGAGTTCTGTAAAATGTGTTTACTGTTCAGTAAAGTGTAGCTACTTTTGCTACTGCCTGCTGGTTGGCAGTTGTAGGAAGTGACTGAGTCGTGTCTTGACAATAAAAACCATGGGCTTCCGTTCACTGCATTCGGCAACTAAAGTGCAGTCCTCAAAAAAAAAAAGTTCAAGTAAATGCATTATACTAGCTTCTTAACCAATCATGATTTATTGTTTCCACCATTGGTAGTATTTTGCTTATACCATAACTGAGATGCTTTAATGCAAATATGAACCGATACCAACAAAATAGAATGTGACTAAGTTATGTGATTTCATACATAACCGTCAGTAGTCAGGATTCAAACCACCAGGTTTATCATTATAAGTACATATATAATAACGCTACACCTCTAACACTGTTAATGCAGGAAATGCTTTCTAATTGGCTACTGTCTGTTTGTTCAAAGTTGAAGAAATACTTCCTGTCTAGGAAAATGGATGGTAATTGTATGGGTCTGATCTGACAGCTTACTACTCACATTGAGAAAGCATTGGAAATCACAGATACAATATAAGGTGCCACTTAGGCTGTGCCCTGAATGCGTAGACCTGTCCGAATGTGTGTGCTTGGAAACATTTGAAAGCATTTGTAATTTATTAAAGTATCTGCAGCATTTACCTTTTTAATGAAATGTGTCCTATAATAACTTAAATAATAGTTTTAATGTTAATGAGCAGCATTTCTGCATCAGAATGTGGTGGTAGTTCCCAACAATAGAATGCTGTGGATGTATTCTGGCCCTTAAGAATATAAATGTGAATTAACCATTGTTGGACAGCTCATCCTTCTAAAGACAGCTGTCTTGCAAGCTCGTGCTTTTAGAGTTTGACATCATACTCTGGCAAAAGTTTTGTTTAGATAAAAGTGAAGTGGTGAAGAGGGTTTTCTTTCAAAGTTTTGTTCTGGCCAACATATTTGGATGTCTAAACACAATGGCAGTTTAAACTTTTAAATGTATTTACTTTAATGGCATTCCTCAACATTCTAGCAAAGCTCACCTTCTGATGGAATTTGTAAAATGCTATTTATTGTAAACAGTATTTACAACGTTTCACTCAGCAACTTTGACAATTTTCCTAACAATTTAGAAAAAAACAGAGGGTGCTTTAAAAACTAAAATAAAAACAGCGATATGTTCTTCAGAAAAAGAAATATTCATCTGTTTTAGTAATGGCTGTCAACAAACTGGGCCAATTTCACCGACACAGATTAAGCCTAGACTAGGATAATAAAAACAAGATCATGAGTTTTCTTATTGAACAATAATTTTTTTGTGTTTTGTTCTAGACTACGCTAAATCTGTGTCTGTGAAATCGGCCCTTAGACCTTACCTACCTAATTGGTGGAGTGCTGCAGAGATGGTTGTCCTTTCTTGCAGGTTCACCCAATTCTGCGGAAAAACTGTGAAGCTCAGATTTTTGTGACCGTCGGGCCCCTACATTTCCGAGACCCTTCTTGCCTGGTAACTTAGTTTGGTTGGATGTCCAACTCTAGGAAGTCTTAATAGTTCCATACTTCTTCCATTTCACAATGATGGAGCCCACAGTGCTTCTGGGAATCTTCAATACTATAGCAATTTTTTTATAATCTTCCACAGATAACCTTCAACTCAGATTTCCTTGGGTTTCATTGCTTGTTTTTTGCTTTGACATGTGCTGTGAAGTGTGAGACCAAATACTAACAGATGTGTGCCCTACTAAATCAAGTAAAAACAATAACATTTTCCACAGATAGACTACAAATCTGCCTAGTTCTGCCAAAGATAATTGTAGAACAGTTTGGAGAGTCATTGCAGAGTTTCTGAATATTCATTTACATGAGATGTTTTAGTTCTCATTTAATTGGCCCACATTTCACGTGTGTAGATTGATGGCAAAAATATACATTTATTTTCATTTCCTATCAATATATTTCAATTATAGATGAAGTCTATGAAAACAAAATTTGGAGAAAGTGAAGTGGTCTGAATACTTTCCGAAAGCACTTAAGTTAGGAAGAGCGTAAATCTTTTCATCTTTTTACATTTAGCATATTTTACTTATACATGTCTTCTTTGTTTTACATAAAATGGTGCTGAACTATAATAATGGCAAAATGGAAGCAGTCTGTATATAAATATAAAAAAAAATGCCTGGTGGAAACAGATTATTCTGTACACAGACTGCATATGCAAATGGTTTTATGTGACTGAGAAAATATCCATTAGAAATGTAGCATACAGCTGATCTATACATGTAACTCCTACTATGGGCTGCTAATATTAATATGATTGTTCCTTTGTTTTGCTGGAGAATTAAATCAAGTTCAAACCAATAAAACTTGAAAGAGTATAATGCTGGTTAATAGTATTTGAATAGGTGCTTATAAAAAAGTAAACTGTATACATTTGTAAAACTATTGGATTCTGGCCAGGCTACTTTGCAACAAGGTTGAAGTATTTTACTAAATTACATAAACATACTTTATGGTTAAATAGTTGTTGACAGCATCTATGTAGTTGTTGACAGCCACTTGTGCGGTGCTTAACAGGTTGCTAGCTGTTTTCTGACTATTTGATCGAAAGGATCTGTAGATTGAAAACAAGACTGGCTATTTGGGCAATTTATACATGTTGTAATTTGGGACTGCTCATCATCCATTTGGGATGGTGTAAATTGCACTTTAGGATGATTCTTGGCATTGTGATATTTCTCAATACAGTGATAGTGATTCAGGGCATCAGGCAGTCTGTCTAGAAGTGTATTATAGGTTGTTATTATATCTTTTGTAAGTCTGAGTTTGTATAATAAAAGGTATGTCATAGTCAAGGTCATAGTCATAGTTAACAGGTTTCTTTGTGAACCTGGTATCATCTGAAAAACATTTTTTACACATGCGCAACTAAATAAGTGGTATTTTAACAGACTATTGTTAGATATGCTGTTGGTGAATTTCCAGTCACCTTAGATAGAAAGCATTCCTCACTCCAGACAGCACTTGCATATTTTTAAAGATGAGGTTTTTATGTTATGGTAAATTCTACATGGATCTTTGAAGAATAGCATTACTACATTGGTTACAAATATTTGTTTGTCTCATTTGGCAAATCTATTATCATGCACAACAGCTAATCAGGAATCAATTTAACTGTCTGTTATGGTTGTTTTTTTATGGTTTGTTAGTGTTTCAGTTGATTATACACATTTTAAAAAATGTATCGTAATAAGTTATTTTAAGTAAAACAGTTTCTGTTTACTTCGTACTAAGTACTAAGGATGATTTTTCTTTATAAGTAACGTGTATTGGCTTCCCTTCCTCCTTTCCTTGTGTCCTCCATCATGCCTTGTCATTGCAGTACTCAAACATGACTGATAGGAAGTAGATAACTTATCATATAATATTACTTTACTTGACAATAAATCAGTGTAATCCCCCTGTTGGACCTAGCATTGGCAGCTTTTAGCATTGGTGCTTCTTGAGTGGACAAAAACAGCCAGGTTACATAAAATAGTTTTGTCACATGGTTTTGTCTATTGTTAATCCAGCAGCATGAGGTGTTTTGGCTGCTCAGTCACGCACAAAATGGTTCATACAACAGTTCCATCCAATCAACTAAATTGTCTGGGTTTTTGTGAGTCAGAGCATTTTGTACCAACCAGGACTACAAGGAATGCTAGAATGCAGTGTTAAAGCTGTGCTCATTTCCTCGGAGGATGGAGGGTTAGAAAATAAAGGCCAGTTCGCTTTTTCCATTCTGTCATCTCCCCCATTAGGGCTGCTCATGTGCTGTAGCCCACGGAGACGTGTGTGTTTGAGTGGGGGTCAGTCTGCTTACTAAAGTTGTGCCGTGAAGGTCAGAGGAGTGAGATGGTGTGTGATGTGTTCCTAGTGCGCAATTACGTTTCTACGTGACCGTCTAAGAATATCAGTTTCTGCACTTTCCATAAGCACAGTGCTGCTTGCCTGTGTTGCTGGAAATAGAATTTGGGAGTATGCTGTTATGAAGACGAATAATTGATGATGATTATGAGTATAATGTTTGCTCAGTTACCTCATATCCTAGCCAGATGACAGTCCAGGGCAGGGAGGGGCAACTAATGGGCCTCTGTTTTTTTGGGCTCCGGATCTATTCCCCCAGCAAAAGAAATAAAAAGTCACAGATATCATGTTAAAAATGCAGAACACTGTTACAGCCAAATGTGAAGGACTGGGCAGATCCACCAGCACTGCAGAACACTGTTACAGCCAAATGTGAAGGACTGGGCAGATCCACCAGCACTGCAGAACACTGTTACAGCCAAATGTGAAGGACTGGGCAGATCCACTAGCACTGCAGGCCGCCGTGATCAATTCCAAACTGTTTCTCGGGCCCCTGATCAAAGTAGCCTATCGCTGGTCTCAGTGCTAGATCTGAAATTGATGCCAGTCACACTGAACAAGCCCACACCAGTTTCTGTTTTTCCAGCTACATCAACAAAAAAAAAATCAACCTTGACGAAATACACCTAGGCTTTGTTTGCCTTTGCAAGCTCGTGCTGCGAATTCCTCTTCTCCTTTCCAATCCATCTGTGACAATGTCAACACCCTGTTCCTGTACCAGCCCGGCTTGTCCCAGTAGGAGCAGCTGACCTACGGTAGTGGGGGTTTGGAGCTCCGCTGGTGTCCCCATGTAATTCATAGATGTCAAGTTAGGTGAGTGGGACTAGGATATTCAGTGAGAATGGATGACGAACAGAGCTGCACTGCTATGTCCCTGATTACAGTACATAGCTGTGTTTATTTATGCTATGCTAAACAAATCGTTAGCTCCAAATAGAAACAGTTGAGGCTAAACATGGCAGACTTTCGTCAAGGTCAGTCTTGTGGACTGTCTTAGCTGGATTGAGAACTGAGAGGGGATTATTTTCAGTGGGGCTGCTGAATGCATGAGAATCCAATAGGACCTCTGGGAGGGAACACTAATATGGCTTTGTTTCAGTACATGAGAACGGTGGCTTAGAGGCCATTCCAGCGTTATGGACGTTACATTTGCAGGCCGAACTGCAGCTTTGTTTCACAGAATGGATTCTCTCTGTTTATTTTAACTCTTGGGGAGTGTATACCACCATAAACTTTTACTTTTTAATATTGGCTGGTTAGAGAAATCATGCAAATAATAAATAAGTCACTGTTACATTGACATGTTTTTCAGAAGTTTAACATATAAGCAGAACTCAGAAAATGTCTTAGTCTTTGACATCAGTCGATTATTCATTTACAATATTGCTTTATTAAAAAGTGGAGGAAAGGTTTTGATGTAGTACCGATTTCCTGTTATCAATACATTGTTTGTCATGTGGTCAGCAGTCATAACAAACACTAGGGACTGCTGAGACTGTAATCAAGTTCTAACAGACCTTTCTTAAAACTTTGAAACATAATATGATTCACTGAAATGAATAATTTGTGATTTTGGCCTTTGCTGTAATGGGCCAAATCCATGAACCCCTGCTACATAAACGGTTATAATACAGTCGGCATAATGTAGTTCAGATTTGGAAATGATTAAGTCTTGGAATTAAGTCTTGGGTGAAGGGTTAAGGGCCTAAATGGGTGCCAAAGATACTGTTTTGATTGGCATGTTCTCTGTATATTAACTCACAAGTGTTCCACAATTCTCAATCAACGATTACTGCTCATAATGTACGGAGACGGAATGAACCTAGGATTTCAACAGCTATTGTCTTTTGGTTCAGCTACGGTGGGAAGACTGGATGAGGTTGCCTGACTCTGAAAATAGCTTATACTAATGTAATTAGAAAGCATTTGCATGGACAGATAGCAGAAGAATGTGTTTCAGGCCAGGGTTATTTCTGGCCGACTCGTACTGCCTCTGTGTCCTCTGAGACTTTGCCTCTGTATGTTCCTGTCGTGTCTGGCTGTCACTCTCTTTATGTCTCTTTATCTCTCTGATTTTCTCTGTTTATGTCATTGTGTCTGGTTATGCCTTTTATTTCTCTCTCCACCTCTGTCTCCACCTTTCTCTGTGTTCTTCTGTTTCTTTCTCTCATCTCTTTCTCCACCTTTCTCTGTGTTCTTCGGTCTCTTTCTCTCTTCTCTCTCTCCACCTCTCTCTCTCCACCTTTCTCTGTGTCATTTTGTCTCGTTCTCTCACACAGACACACACCATTGTCTGCTTATGGTCCGGTTGAATAAGCTTTCTCTTCACTTCATCAGTAGCATGTCACATCTGTCCTTGATTTGATTGCGTGCTGTTTTGTCATGCTTTCTCAGTTCTGAGGGGGGCCATTCTCATGATCATGTATGTGACAGTGACCAGGTAACCTAAGCCAGGTGGAACAGTGTTATTGTGACCATGTTTTTAGCTCAGGCACTTTTGCGCTGGATAAACACGTTCTCGTTCATACAGATCTGATTTCCAAAGTGAGCAGCCAACTGTGGCTCCTCTCTTTTCTCTTCATAGTGGACTAATTTTGATCTGGGTCCATATGGAACTGGTTGAAAAGTAGTGCACTATATAGGTATTAGGGTCTCATTTGGTCGGCACAAGGAAAAACAGGGTAACTGTCCTTCTCAAGAAAGTGCTTTGAGCTGGATTTGTTGTGCCCCATTAAAAGACCAATTACGATGAAGTATTTGGAATACTTGAACTGAACGATAAGAAAACACAGTTCTGAACCAGCTCGATATATCCTCAGAACATGTGATTCAGTTAGAGTGGGGGCCTTTTAATATAATGTACCATTAAATATTTAGCACTTTGAATAGTGTTGTTGCCCATAATGGCTCCAATTCACATTTGAAGCGCGTGGCATTAATAATACACAGAGGTCACGCCAGACCCAGTCTGGTTTTCAGCGTTTGTCCAGGCCTCCATGCTTTCAATATAATGCACCACTACAGGCAGATGTGGGCGCCATGTTCTGTCAAGTAGGCTCGTGACTTGCTGGGACCTTTTAAACTGGCTCTGAGGTACGAATGCTGGATCGTGGTACTGGGCACGCTGTGGGAATGAATCCCGAATACTTGAGGCAACCATGAGATTGGGTTTGAGTACTCACCCTTCAGCAGCCTTCATCTAATCAATTTGTAATGTGCTAATTAATATGTAAAATTAGCCATCTTTAGTGTTAGTCAGCGTTTTCATTGGCAGTACCGGTTTTCTGGTACCAGATGTTACCTTAACACATAGTGTCAGCCGTTATCTACAGTAGGCTCTCAGTGCCGGCCCAGTCTCTGTTACACATTACCATTCAGATAGATGCAATCACATGAACATGAAGCCCGGCTAGGCTACCACAGGACGACTCAACCCGCCAGACCACAGCTGAACCACTCTGTCTGGGGAAACGCGCCACTTTCACATACACCCGGTCCGGCTCGGGGCTCGGTTTGTAGTGCAGTCGGGAACGAAGTGCGAAGTCTGTGACAAAGGAGCAGTTGGTCATACAGCCTGGCAGCCGGCCAGGACTCATTGCCGGGTCGTGCGTAACCCACAACGAACGAGCCTTGGTCCCGAGTGGGTTTCGTGTGCCGTTCTCCTTTCCAGGTAGAGGCAGAGGGAAACCAATCGAAGGGGACGGAAACAAGAAAACTAACGAGGAAAAAGAGAGGCAAAACATAACAACCGCAACGAGGACAAATAAGCCCCAGGCTCGGTGCGTGCCAAGGAGGCCGGGACAGAAAGACATTCTGTAGGATTGTTTTGATACGTCACCGTGTCAAAGCCAAGTGGGCTCGTTTTGCGGAGTCATTGCGTTAAAAATAACTTTATTGTGGCGGATCATGTTTTGGTAGGAGGGTTCGTTTTGCCCCACTGGGCCAGCCTCATGGGCAACAGATGAGGCTTCCGGAGAGGCTTGTGTCTGCTGTGTTTCGCGTGTGTGTGTGTGTGTGCAGACATAGGAGTCCGGCCAGCTCTTTCTCTCGCTCTTTCTTCCTCTCACACGTCGCTCTGCTCTTCACTCTCTCCACACTCCAGTCCAACCGCTCGCCTCTCGTCTCCGCTCCAGATGATGCCTTGGATATAGCCGGCCCTCATGAGTGATATGAATAACACGCTGGAAGACATACACACCTCTGGCAGGCTTGGAGAGAAAGCAGAGATTTTTGGGAGTGGGAAGGGTAATGTGAGTGGCTTCTCCAGCCCATCCCTCATCCCTCTCCGTGCTCCTTTACAACCACCAAATGCCCAGCTCTCCAGGATTCCTGTCTGCAGGGGGAATAGGTACGCTTTATTTCTCCTCGGGAACGGCTGGTGCGAATGTATGGGATTTAGTCACCTTTTTTCATTTTAAGTCATGGCTATGTTTTTACGACACAAAAAACGTTTTCAACTTGCAATAGCTACGTGTCACTAATATAAATCCCAGCTTTTCCTTTAACAGCCTCTGCATATCTGTCTTGGTTTATTCTGTAACTCACTAGTTGAAAGTTAATCTTTAACGTATTAGATTAGTGAGCTCATTCAATGTGCTCTCCAACTGAAGAATAGTACACCCTTTGTATTCACAGCAGCAGGGCACAGAGGTCCCAGTTGAAAAATAGCTGTAGACTTTGTACCTGTAAACACTCGTGGTAAACCCCGCGACTGTCAGTGAGAGAATCGTCTTGCCCCGATTCGATAGCTCCCTGAAAGAACTGGACATGAATCAAGCACCTGTTACTTTGTAATTAGTTACTTAGTAACTGCTGTGTGTTTACAGAGCAGTAAAGACATGTCAATGTGAGACACCTCTTCGCCATTCAAGGCCTTCACATGTAGGCACGTTTTATGTCCATTTGACATCCTGATTTGGGAAATGCTGTGATGCTCTGGTCAGGCCGATCTCTCCCACAAAGGCAGGGTTTCGTTCCGGACCGGTGTGTGTGTGTGAGCGGATATAAAGGACATGCTGGCCGCGTGCTGTTGTTGAGTAAACAACATAACAGCCATCATGGCTGCCCCTCGGACACACCGTCAGAAATCCATGTCAGATAAACAGAAGGTTTATACACGCTGGTATTTGAGTTGTGGATTGATAATGCACCCAAATAGGGCGACACAGGCGCGTTATTCACCGTGTTTCCCGGACAACATAATGTATACATTAATTCTTTCTCAATTAATGTCAAGTTCAAGTCAGGCCAACGTTGATTTGCTTGATTGTTAAATGCGTGCATTACCTCATCACATTTCTCAAAACAAATCATCAGAATAATGGCGCTAATAATGCCCTCAAAGCATCCGTAAATCCACAATTTATGATTGTCGTCCTTATCTAAACAGACAAGGCATCCGTCAGAAGGTTAATTAAGTTTGTGTGGACTAAATCTTTTTCCCAGAGAGCTCTACTCACGACCAGTCTGTCTGGTAGTAGCACCTGTTCAGTCATACTGATCCCCTCATGTACATTACAGAAGACACATATCTCCACAACAAAGCTACACAGCCCAACCCAGCCTCCGTCTCAAGCTTCACTTAGGGCAGACTATACACTGTGAAATCTCATGTCTCAGGTAGGGGCTTTGGAGATCCCATGACTGGCTTTAGGCTCCTGAAACGACCGACGGACAGACATCTACTATATCCTCCCAATTGCAATCAATGGCACGCCAGACCGAAAAACACGACCGCATATTGTTTGTGTCGAGTCAAGCTCAATGGTCAGTATAATGTGTTTTCTACTTCTTTCCCCTCCAGGAAAAGTAAAGAGGCAGTGGATTCTGAGCTGGCTGCCCCTGTTCCAAACTCGTTCGTGCAGCTCCTTCCCTCCACCATCTCCTCGCTGGTCTCGGATTGTTTATTACACTGGACCAAAAGTGGTGCAACTCAGGTGAGTTGATGCCCTCCAGGCAGGCCGCCATGTACAGAGAGAACACGATGCCGGATGGTTTTTCCGGTTGAAACCCTCAGGCGCTGGACGTGATTGTGGACAGGCGCGACACACGTTTCGTTCAGAATACCTGCGCGTTTTCTGCCGAACCAGTTGTGTGCGTCTACAAATGAGGAAACATTGGGGGATGAGAATGCATTTTTTTTTTTACGGCACACATAACGTGTTATTATGAGATCATGGCATTGGAGCTAGACTCCATGGAAGCTGTGGTGCTGGAATTGAACCGAACACCTGGTTTAATAGTGCAACGTCCAAAGAGCTCCAGCCACCAGATTCATCCTAAATGGCGGTCTGTTTATTCAATTTTAGTGCACTACTTTTGAGGAGAGTTCTATTGGCCCTGGTCCAAAGTGGTACGCTATACCGGCTGGGATTTGTTCTGTTATTTGGGGCGTAGCTGTCGGGAGTGGTAGCATTGTGACCCGAAAGGATGTGAATGTGGTGGAGAGAACTGGCACCGGATCTACTCTTGCTCTTCACTGGACTAACGCTTAATCATTTTCTGTTTGACTTCATAACATGACATTTCTGGGCTTAAGCTAATAATTCCCTTGGATATGCTTAGGTAACACAGCACCTTAACTAGTTCATATACCTATTCATTTACTTGTACAGCAGATGCGTGAACTTTCTTAAAGTAAATTAAGATAATAGTTAAGTGCTATGTTTTACAAATTCAGTTCAGGCTGCAGTGCGGAAACCTCTGTATGGTGGTCATCTATATGACAGGAAGACATTTTTAATGAAGTAATTAGTCAAGTAAAAACAAAACTAACCTCTTTTTACATCGGAGTCAAAACATTTTGCCATTGTGGGTAAGGAGCAGTGGTATTTTTATACTGCAGGGGTTTGATTTGTGCCAATGTTGAATTTGTAGCAAAGGATATATGAGCATTTACAGAACCCAAGCTGGGTGCCGTTTACTAAACTAGGAGCACATTCATTATGTTCAAAACCAGCAATTATGGTCAATGTAATGTCAAAACGGAAAGTCTGCTATACATTATCCCCAGATCTGTCAAGTCAGACAGCCTGTGGCTCTGTCGATGACCGGACCACCCATTCCCCGGACGTGATTGGCTCCCTGCAGGTGTGAATTACACTCCCTGGGTATCTCTGGCAGCGGGAGGGGGGCGAGGGAGGGGGAGGAGGGGGCAGAAGCTGAAGGGGGGGGTGGAGGTTAGGCTAACTCTGACCTCTGACTCATGGCAACGCCTGAAATTACAAAGCTCAGTGCTAACCGAAGAATATCAGCTGCATTAGACCTTGCTCCTCAGCTTTCAATCAGTTGCTTTCAGCATGTACGTGTCATTCTCCAGCCCTTGCCTGGGCAGCCCTCATTGTACGATCTAGAATACTTCATGATTTGCTGAAAGGAGGCAATCAGATTGTTGTTTGTTCTCCTGTACATATTCTGATACAATTGCTGTGGGGCTTCATTATCTTCCCCAGGCACAGTAAAGCGTCTGTCCTCACTTGATACAGCACTTTCAAATGAGCCAGTTATACCCGATACCCCATTTTCACTTGACCCAGGATTCACCTAGTGAAAATGAGAGAGGGGTTGCGATACTCCAACGCTGCCCTCGCTCCATTGTTTGAAATGAATAAAAAAAAAAGGTCCAGGGGATTAGCGTGGATTCGGGATTCTTTCCTGATCGGCGAGGGTGAAACACTTGGATTTCTCAGCAGTGAAGAAGAAGTGGAATGACACCTTGGTGACCTCCGGCTTGAACAGTGCGTCTCCTTGTTAGCCCGTCTCAATGTACTGCTTGCGTAACCCCGCCATGAGGGCTGCATTGGCACCTGATGAAGCTGACAGGCTTTCACTCTGTCTTTTGAGCCTCTCCATTGTCCACACAAAGGGAATATGTCAGGCCGGCCAGCTGTTTATGTGTCACAATCCCCTAGTCACAGGGTCATGACCCGTCTTTAGCAGCACGTGAGAAACGGTGACATCACTGCCCTTGTCACCCCCCCCCCCCCCCACTCCCCCCACCCCCTACAAGACCCTCATAAAAGGGTGTGCCACGTTGGTCTATTGAATCCTCCAGCCTGGGTTGCGGGGTAGACTTTTTCTCCACATTTGTTGGTGCGGATAATAACGGCCGTGTCGTCAGATTATCTGATTGTAATTGATAAAGAATGGGTGTGCTCTACTTCCCTGTCTCTGAAACTCATTGACCCACTAAGAGGTGACAGTGATGCGTTTTATTATTGAAGATGTCGTGCCACTGCTGGACTAGCGGCGCCGGTGTCGGCCACGGTGCTCGTTGCCGTGCAATCAAAGCAGCCAGCGGCCTTCAGTGGGGTCGGCCGGGTTTCAGTTTACCGTGGACCAAATTGCCATTCTGAATTGTTCCAGTGCCCTTTTTGCTTGACATGCCTTTGTTTTACATGGGCTTTAAAAGCTATTCTAGTCGTGGGAAAGCAGTATGCCAGTGGCCCGTTAGCACTGCCATCTCGGTGTCATCAGTGTTTCCCCTATATTCATTTAGCAGCGGTGGTCCGGAATGTGCATACTGCTGTCACTACGATAGAGATGGTCTATTGGTTAATGGCAGCCAGGGATTATTGGAAGGGGAGTCTTCACATTGCATATTGTGATACCTTTTTGACAATGTACAACATTATTATGTTTTGACAGTGTTGAAACATTACTGACGCTAGCCATTTTTTATGTATTTTCTTCCATGACTAATACAAACTCTCCACTCAAAACGGATTCTTATTAATGTGGTATTGTGTAGTCCCTGGTTGTTAGCCTCTATTAATAGGGGCAGATTTGTCGATAGGGGGAATTAATGAATTAGTGTATTTCTTATACTAGTCCTTCCCCCTCAGCCATATCACAGCCAGTTACGTGACTTGTGAAGTGGAATACATGTGCACTTTGGTCAGACGCCCAATGGCAATGCCAGAGACATAGCTCCTAGCTAGGGCTACAAAGGGCCCTCTATAGGCTACGTCAAATCCCCTTAATCCATGCCATGTTTGCCCAGGATGTCATGGTAGACTGTTTAGGCGCGTTAGAGGACACAGTTGGGTGTCGTTATCTCAAGTTGAATCCCAAGACCCGATATTTGAAAATTCAACTCCTCGTAGAGCAAATTGTCGTACTATTGTTGTGTTGTGATAAGGGGCAGTTTGTTGCAGTTATGTTATTTTGGCTGTTTTTATTGCAGTGGAATCGCACGTTATTATAATTGCAGAATATCAGTGACATTAACATGCATATCGTTATTTCACAGCCATCGGAAAGTGAATAATATTTAGTACACAGATTCTCAGAGGCAAGTTCGAACGAAGAACCTTGTAGATGTGTGCCTGCATGCGTACGTGAGAGCGATCCCTGCAGACTGGCAAGTCTCCGGCCTTCTGTCCTGCTCTGACAGAGCCCGTGGAGGGTTCTCGGGTGAATCAAGCCCTGGTCAAGGACGCGGTGTGTGTTGCCGCCTTTGTTATGAGAGTTGCAGATACTCCCTTATCAATGGGCCTCTATCAATTTCAATTCATTTTACGGTGCTCTATGATAACCGGTGGCGTCTGCTTGTCTGCGGTCTCACAAGACGATGTGCTGTAATTCCAGATAATCAGCCAGCTCTGCAGTGACTCCTCCTCTGTTGTCATGGGAGGGGAAGATGTATGACAGTCACTGCTGCCTAACCCCACCCACCCCCACCCCCCAACCCCACCTCGGTATGGTCTGGGAGGACAAGAAGTTGTGAGGAGTGTGTAAAGAATTCTGCCACTGCTACAGTTTGTGTAGATATGGTCCTCCGGCCGTGTTCAGTGTAGACCTGCACTCTGAATGGCATTAATGTACCTGATACCAGACAATTGTTAAAAACAATTGTTTTCTTTATTGAATTTATACTGATTTGTTGGCCATATAATGTCGTTGGTTGGATATTTTGTTTAGCTCTTTAGTAAAATAATATAGGACTATATTTTTTGGTCTCTTTGTTTCTTGTAAAGTCAGCAGATTATTTTCGCAGCTGAAGTTGCCTCTGGTTGACACTTTAAGATTGATAGAATTTTGGCTCAAGCTTTGAGCTTTTCCCTGTACTAAAATATGTTTCAAAGATCTGGTCTGGGCATATCTAACAGTGCATTTTTTTGCCCTTTTAGGCTGTGAGCCAGGTACATGTATTACTGGTATTTATCAAAAGACATCTGTCAGGTTTGGATGTATGTATGTAGGTATGGATAGTATCTAGTCTCTTTTGTTTAAGGAAATGTTTCTTTGTCACTTAATTTGACAGACACTATCATCCTAATCCAATTACTTTCTTTTGAACTTTGTTTGTTCAGTTGCATCAGCTGGAACAATTATCAGAAGTATAGTTAGGCCAAATCCTCTTTTCTCATCAATGACATTAATTGAAGAACTAGTTTATTTGATGTGTATCTTGATCAGAACCCTGAGTAACTTGCATTATTCCATCATTAACTCTAATGCAGACTGTAACAGTCTGCTCATTTTATAAGTACATATTTGTTCATACTTATGGTAAAACAGATGTGAATAATGAATTGTGGCAATTGTGGCTATGGAACAACTTGGTGCAGAGCTATTTTAATCCCCCCAATTCAATCTCCCCACTGACTCTCCTGTCTTTGAGATGGACAGGAGAGTTATCCTCTACCTGTGTCGGCACTTTACATGCTTTTGTAAATCCCAAATAAGGAGGAATTAAACATGGGAAAGGATGTCAGATGTGAATTGATAATATAATTTGCATATTTGAAAATTATACTGTAATATTTGTAATGTATTTTACCAGTTTGAATAAGATTGTATTACAGGGAAAATCATTGTAAATTCTGTACACCCATGATTGTGTATTGTTCTGGTAGAAGGATAAAAGTTGTAAATGGTACTAGAACATCAGTTAGTGTCCCAGTTTTCCTTTATACCAAAAAATAAATATAGAAATATTGCATTTGTAGGCTATAATTAGTATAATTAGTTAAAGGACAGTACTAAACTATTCACCTGTACAGGTTTGGGATGAAGTACTGTAATTTGGGTGGTCTTTCTTTGACCTTCTGAATTGGTTGGAACTATAGTTCTACTTGGGACTATTTTTATCAGGACTTGTTTGTGGCTTGATAAAGTCTCTTCAAGAAGAATTTTTTTTTTTTACATTTTCAAGGACAAAGGAGGAGTTTGTTGAACAGAGATGACTTCTCTGTCCTTAAGTTGTGCACATTCAGTGTGCACGACCTCGCTGTCGATTACTGTACAACGTTCAGTAATTTTATGCTTTCTATGCTTTCTACTCACTGAATAGGGAGGCTTCTGAATATTTTGATGTTTGCATGTTTTAGTAGAATACCAGGTATTTACAAGATATATGGATATTTTTCAACACAGTGGTTGAACTGAAGAAAAGAGCATGAACTTCCATGCAAGAAGAGTTACCTTACCTGCAATTACTCCACTTTGTCTTCAGAAGCGGGTAGGGAACATGCCTGCAGCTATTTCTCCTGCCGTCTTGTGCATAACCTAGCAAATTATTTCATTTATATCATAGGAGTGTTGGTTTTATAGTATTTGGATTCAACTTAACTGCTAACAAAACATAGAAGTAAATCACTGTGTGGAAAATTGGTTTGGTCGTCTAACCGCTGTAGCCTAAAATAAATGTATACAGTAGCTCAAATCCAGGCCGGCAGTAGTTTTGCCTTCATCAAGTCTTTAACTTCCGTCAGTCGTCATATGATTTACATAAATTTCAAAGATTTCCGATATGTGTTTTCCTTTAGTGCCACAGTACACAGCTGTATATGGCAGCCGTTGGATGCCCTAGAGCTGGGCAATAAAGACAAAAATCCAAGTTGCTATAAACAGCCTAAAGGACAAATATAAATATGTTCATAAAAATGTGCATCATGGTATTTTTTTATTACCCTGTTAAACAACTAACGCTAGTCCATTTGTTGTCTAAGTTTCAATTAGCGGTATTTAAAACTTTCTAGATTTCTCTATTGGGGGCTACTTGTGTTTATTAAGGCATTCCCTAGGCCTCTTTGGTGAGAATGGTTGTTCCATCTTTCGCATGGTTCATTCGTCTTCTGAGAGTAGATAGCCTCTTGTTAATGTTGTGTGCAAGAGTATTGGGCCTACATTTTTTGCCGGAAACCTACCATAGATCTGTACAATACACATGTTGCAGTCATAGCACTTATTCAAAATTATTGACATTGACAAGGACTCATGAATGAACCGAGAGGTGGTTTGGAATGCTTTTAGATTTGTGTCTGTAACTGTCTGCTATTGTGCGACAATAGTTTGTGCTAGAGTGACCCTTTCAGAGGCTCTATGTGAGGTTGTTCCTTGCTAAACCTCCTTTAGAGTTCCCATTGTTAAGCATACAAAACGTGTTCCCATACTATTAGTTCGATGTCATGATTACCTGAAGAATTGTTCTCATAATAAGTGAAGCATTGAACCGAACAGGAAGGCTTGCCATTGCGTGGCGGGACTCATGGACCAGACTGCTGCTCGGGGTGGAACTCAAATTCCTCTATGTGAAGGCCACAGGAGAAACTGCGTACTGGCTCAGGTGTGTGCAGACAAGAAGCCAGTCCAAGCATGTGCAGGAGTAACCTGAGCTAATAACGCTGAGCTTATCCAGCGCTCGGCCTTAGTGAGAGGCACCGTGGGTGCATGGCGTTGGCTCAGCAGAGCCCAGGGCTGAGGCCACTGCTGTGGCACTCACAGACAGAGCTGCAGCTGGAGGAGTGGCGTTCAAGGTAAAACTAGTCCACACTAATTGGTGGACCGGTGTCCGCAGTCCTGTCCTTGAGATAAAGACGACTTATAGAACACTCTATGCTTTGCCAAACATTGCTATATTTAGGCCAGCGCATATGTCTGGATTTTCCTTTCCTGTCTCAGTTGAAACTCAGGACATCCTGTTCCTTTCCTCACAGAGTTCTGTACTCTGTGTATGTTCAACAATGGCTGCTGAAGGCCGGGAGTTTGTATTCGGGTTGCTGTTAGTGCCGGTTTGTGGCTTGTAGCACTGTTTAGCTCTGTCATCACTGGTATCACTGTTGCCCAACTTCCATTTCCCCCCACCCCACCACCTCGGTTTGCCTAGCCCCGCTTCCCGAACCACTGGCATTATCTCAAGTTCATCGCAGGACACATTACATTTACTTTGGATTGCAATGCACTTTGGTATTATTGTAATATCTGACTTATCTTTTGACATTGTATGATGAAGAGAAAACAGGAGGCTTAAGTTGTCACTGATTCAAAAAAGTAATAATATTGGTTGTTTAAGACTATCAATGTTCCTAGGGAAGGTTTTGTAAAAGGAACCGCCGTGACCGTATATTGGTGTTATGACACTTTAGAAAGGGAGTTTGGAAGTCACAGTTGGAGTCGGCACTCAGAGCAGCATGGCTACATGAATGCACCTCTTTGTGCTCATTGATACAGAATGCAGACGCATTTTATCTTGCGTCGCCATTCATTTGAATGCCTGGGCCAAGAGATTTATCATGGATACTGTAACCGTTTCAGCCTAGTTCAAGCAACCAACATGCCATAAACAATTGCCATAAGCACATAGGAGTGGGCAGCATTTGTGTCGGTTGGACTGTTGTATTTTTCAAAAAGGCATAGTGCATTCAATGACATCATTTTCCGAATTTCTATATTTCTAATACTTTCAGTATTATCATTACATAATAGAAAAATGCGACTACGTTCACTATTAACATATCCCCAGTGCTATTGGTCCTTATAGACTCGCTATTATGTTGCTCTTTAATGTTTATCTATTGTGTTGGTCCTTATTGTAATCGATTCAAAATAAAAATGCCTTGTTACAAATAAAATATAAGGTTAATGGTAAAGGTTAACTAGACTATAGATTAATATAATTCTGTATATTCTGATAATATAGTCTAATTATCATACAAAATTTGGTGCTGTACGAAAACTATAACATGATTTTGTCTGGCGTGCTTGATGCCGTTGTGATACGAAACCAACAATGTGCCTAATCACGTTTTCTTATAATTTAATTTCAAACCAGAAAAAACAAGAAAATATGAAGGGAACACTTAAATCAGCCTTGTTCCTCATGATCAATTACATTTTTATTTGCTTGGGCAAATAATCAGAAAAGGGACTTTGACTAAGGCAAAAACCATGTTATCCTCCCTCCAAGATTTGTCCACAGCCTGTTTGAGGCTCCATCACACTCTTCACGTGTCTTTTTCCTCTTCATCGTCCCCTTTGGAAATGCTTTTAAAGTGTTCCCATGTTGTATACATTAAGTGCCCCTGGCTTTTAGGTCATTATCATCTTTCTACTCTGTGAGTGACCTAAGCGTTGCTGCGGTGTAAAGATGATTACAGGGTCTTAGCATGAGCCTGTCCATCTGACTGGACGCCGCGACTGCTCCGTAGCCTGCTGAGGTAATCCCAGTAATGCAGTCCCTTAGCTTTTTGTTAGATGCATGCGAAGGTGAATCCTCGTGGGGATTTTGCTGTCCTGTAAATCTTGCCGCCGACTGATCAAATACACGCCCGTCTCCTTCGTTTATGATGTCATAGCTGGGGGTTATGATTGGCTGCGGGCTCCTCGGGGGTACTAACCCAGAGCCCTGTCGGAACACTGTGACCTCCTTTCTAGCCCTCCTGCCCCTCTGGTCCTCCTTAAACACAGGCACAGAGACCCAGACACACAGGAAGAAGCCGCCAGTTGCTCTCTACCGTGCTTCTCTCCCTCCCCCTCTCCCCCCTCTCCCCGCCCACCCCTGTGGACTATAGATGGAGTTGACCCAACTAGCATTACATTTAACCAGCACCTTTGTAATTGCTTTTGAGCTCCTGCAGGGCTTTATGCTGAGAACTCCACTTGCCATCGCCGTGTGAATAGGGAGGGGGAAGCGAGCCTTGTGACTCTCTTTCTCTCCCACCCTCCCCCTCCCTCCTCCTCTTGGGGTGTGTGGAGCAGAGCGGGCTGAGCCTGGGCTCATTTACTTGGGGAAAAGGTTGCAGGTGATTGGGCTAGAGCCCTGGTGACATATATCTGTGGAGTCAGGAAAACGCTGTGCTCTGAGGCAGCTCTTTCTAATTAGCAGAGAGAGAGAGAGAGAGAGAGACAGAGACAGAGAGAGAGAGAGAGACAGAGAGAGAGACAGAGACAGAGACAGAGACAGAGAGAGAGAGAGAGAGAGAGAGAGAGAGAGAGAGAGAGAGAGAGAGAGAGAGAGAGAGAGAGAGAGAGAGAGAGAGAGAGAGAGAGAGAGAGAGAGAGAGAGAGAGAGAGAGAGAGAGAGAGAGAGAGAGAGAGAGAGAGAGAGAGAGAGAGAGAGAGAGAGAGCTCTACTTTCTGGATCCCAGCTGACACTGACTCACAGCTCTGTTCTGCTTGGCTCTGCACTGTCTGACTATCTGATGCAGGTTTCCATGTTCCTTACCCAAAGCCGAGGTTTACAATGCTGTGCACACAGCCCTACGTAGGCTGCAGAGTTAGCTCAGATGCACACGTCTGCGTGTCTCTTAACAGAGGGGTAAGTTGTGATGTTGTTGGATGGATTTGTCGGTAGCTTATGTTCTGTTGATACTGCATGACAGTTGAGCCTCTCGTGAGCTTTTTTTAAATGCAGGAGTATACCTCATGTGAATCGTTGGGTGGCTGAAAAAGGGTATATTATTGGAGCCGTGTGCTTCATGGCGCTTTGGTAGGGACACATTGAACAACTTTTGGTAAAATGTTGTGATGTTTTATGTGTTGTAAATGATTATGGGACTAGCATAAAATATGGGATTTCATGTACCTTGTGTCCGATACAGCTTACAGATAAAGCTTACAGAACTTGAAAACATATGAAATAATTCTTCCCTACACCTAATTTTCTTTCCCTGTTTGTAAGTTAGATGGATTTTTTTATGGCAGTATATCAAATGTGCTTTATAATATGTACACATAAGCAAGCTCAAACTTTTCTGGTACAGATGTCATGTAACAGTGTTTTTTCTGCAGGTAATTAAAGTGTATAATGAGGACAATACCAGCCGAGCGGTAGAGGTACCCCCTGACATCACTGCCCGGGACATATGCCAGCTGTTCGTCCTTAAGAATCATTGCATTGACGACCACAGCTGGACTCTGTTTGAGCATCTTTCACATCTAGGCATAGGTAAGGGCTCTCTTCAAAAAAACGTCTAAATCACCCTAAACCTAACCCTACCTACGTTATAGTGAGTGGTTCTCCCTAAACTTAACCCTACCTACGTTACAGTGAGTGGTTCTCCCTAAACCTAACCCTACCTACGTTACAGTGAGTGGTTCTCCCTAAACTTAACCCTACCTACGTTACAGTGAGTGGTTCTCCCTAAACCTAACCCTACCTACGTTACAGTGAGTGGTTCTCCCTAAACTTAACCCTACCTACGTTACAGTGAGTGGTTCTCCCTAAACTTAACCCTACCTACGTTACAGTGAGTGGTTCTCCCTAAACTTAACCCTACCTACGTTACAGTGAGTGGTTCTCCCTAAACTTAACCCTACCTACTTTACAGTGAGTGAATCAGCCTAAACATAACTCTAATTACTTTAGAGTGAGTGTATCACCCTAAATTCTACCTACTTTGCAGTATAAAAGATACCACAACTGGATTGGCAAACAGTAAATTGTATAGCAAAAGTTACTGTATTGCATTCTTCCACTGATGCAGCCTAACCCCTTCTCAGCAACATTCTTCACACGTACTGCAAATTGAATAACTTCCCCAGCTGTTTCCTTTCCTATTTCATTAAGGCTATAAGCATTGATTTGGATGGAAATGTGCTGTTGTCATTCAAGTGGTTGAGGAAAGTGTGCCTGCAACCTTTAAATGTCCTGGTAAAGTTTTATTGAGAACTCAGTACTCCGTATGATGCTGAAGCAAAGTTCTGTCATTTTAAATGAACTTTAGTGAAAAAAAGATGACAAATCAAATCACGAAAAGTAATTGTAGACATCATGTTTATTGTTATTATTATGAAGCATTGAACCGTTATGCTAACCGTTTCATATTACTTGCCATTATAAAGAGGCCATGAAAATAAAACTGCAATAAATCTGCGTTCCAGCTTTTCCCCGAATGCCGCTGGTTGGTTTACTGAGTTTTTCTGATTATTCTCTATCCAAAAATGTGAATTTAGGTTACTCTAAAACCTGAAACAAAAAAGTCTGCTTTTCCAGTACCTCTATGAAGGCACAGGAGTTGCCCCAACTGGCAGTCTATAGTCCTTTTCTTAGTGCACTACTTTTGACCAGGGCCAGTGGGGATTGGATCAGAAGTACAAAACCACTGTGTAGGGGAATAGGATGGCGTATGGGACTCAGAAAGAGAAGTTGCTCTTAAACTTTTCAAGTCCTTGAACGTCCTGTAACAGTCACTGGCCTGACACACTCATCGTCGTGGTCAAGCCAAATAAAGCTTCTGTTCCTATTATACAAGTAGTTGAAGAGCATCTGCTTTCACTGAGTTTGAAATGAAGTGCTGCTCAACCTAGATTTGCAGTGCTTGCATTATTCATGATCATCCCCCCCAGCACTTTATGCAGTGTTAAAATGAAACGCTACTTTTTAGCCACATCATGTTTTGTAGTTCACCTCAGGACATCTATTTTCTGTGTTTGATGGGAGCAAACCCACTTGCCGGATTGATTTCTTCCATTTCGCTCTGGTGACTGTTTGTGCCGTTCTTTTTTTGTCCTGCTAACGTGATGACCGCCAAAGCTGATATAATGCCCGTTCAGCCCGGTGCATCCACAACCACACCAGTTGGCGCGCCGAGATTCAACATGTTAACGTCAAACATAGGAGAATCATCACGGTTTTCTTTTTTATTATTGAGAAAAAAAAGAATGCATACACTCGAATATCCTTTTCTTAAACAAATAGTAACAGCATTTAGTTATCAGAATTGTTTCCAATGGAAACTACAATTCTTATAAATTCAACAGTTGGATTTAAAATGAAATGATTATGACTGAGTTAAACGCACTTATAAATTCTTACCTGTTCTTACTGTAACAGGTATTTATTTTTAATTGTGTGTGTCTACATTGTATAATGTACATACTGTAGTGTATTTGCATACATTAATAGATAGATACTCATAAAGGGGGTGGAACCGATAACTGGCTCTGTCTAGTCTGACCGGTGCTATCTTGTGACTGGCTGACTTAAGTACACGACTGTTAGTGTCCCATTTTTTCGCATAAATAAACCTGTGTTAAAAAGGTCACTAAAGATACTAGACAGACACGGCTTCATTGGCTGTAATAAACCTTAAGCAACATTAAGGTATGATGACCATGCAGAGGCCGGCCTTTCCTCCACTGTGGTCATACAATGGGAATGGCAACCTCATAGCAATGCAACATTCCAGAAGACGGCCTCCAAACACCTGCTTTCCATTACGACCGTTCGTATTCATTTGAGCTTGAAGGAATTTGGTCATGTTTGATTACTCATTGAAATAACCCCAACAGTTTGTATTCATGTGAACTTTGAAGGAATTTAGTCATGTTTGATTTCTCATTGAGGTAATAATAACACCAACAGTTCCAGGACTTCTAATGTAAGTCCCACGTTAGGTAATATATCTCCAATTATAAAGAGCTTAGTAATCAATAGTATTTTTAATGTTCTCATTATACAGCATGTGAACCCTAGGCTGTTAAGATGTTTACTTCAGTTTAAAATGAGTTCTGATTACAAACAAATGTCTGTTGTAATACACGCTTTTCAATTACAATCCTGTTAAAATATCTTATGCTCGGTTTATTGTTGTTAGGTGATATGGTTACAGGACCCAGGTACTGTAGGTTTGATTAAATGTCCTCTACTTCCTGTTTGTTGTGTCTTAACGTTAACATATCTCTTGCATGTATCCAGTTCAATTCGTAATTCATTTAAACAGCATTTAACCCAAAACTATAACACCTCTTACAGAAAGAACCATAGAAGACCATGAATCTGTTATGGAGGTGCTGTCTGGCTGGGGAATGGAAACAGACAGCCGCTTATATTTCCGGAAAAACTATGCCAAATATGAATTCTTCAATAAACCACTGGTAAGACAAGGATGTGATACTCAGGTAAAATATCCTGCCTGCTTTCTAAATATACTGTAATTTATAATTGATGTTATGACTGATGTTGTTTTCATATTGGTAGGATTTTTTCCCAGATCACATGGTGTCCATATCAAGTGAAACCAATGGGATGATGAACCATTCTCAGCTAATACAGGTATACATTAAGCTACATGTTTACGGTATGCCTGTATCTACAGTTGAAACTTATTCCACTTTCCCTGCACACAGTTTACATGAAGGCCTGGTCTCAACTAAAATGTCCTTTTCAAAAGAGATTCTTTCAGTTTGCATTTAAATGAATCCAATACCACAATATGTGTATAGGAAACTGTTCCTCAGAGATTTTGCTGCAGTATTTAGGGACAAGTTTCTGTCCAACAGACATTTCTAAACTCCAGCACTTGTCCGGAGATCCATGGGCACCTCCATGCCAAAGAACAAGGCAGGAAGTCTTGGAAGAAGTTCTATTTTGTCTTGAGGAGGTCAGGTCTATACCTCTCCAACAAAGGTACATCAAAGGTAAGTTGTAGATATGCTTCCAATGTAAGGATGTATTCATGTACATTCTAGAATTGTTTAGTCAGATGTGCTGAAGCATATTTTTCTTAAGCATAAAGGAGAGAAATGTACTTGAGTTACGTCCTGCTAATTTAATGTATATGTGTGTGTGTGTACCGGAATAGCACGCAGTGGAGGAGTAGCTTCCTCCATTGTTACTCCCTATTGTAGCTCCCTGGCTGTGTGCTTAGTGGAACTGGTTGAGCTAGATTTCCCTCAGGTCAGCTGACATGCCACTGCCCAATGGCTGAGCCCTCAACACCCACCCTGCACAGCAGTGTGCCAAGCCAACCCCTTCTCCCTCAGTAGGCCTGTTGTTCACACTAAAGCACAAATAGACCTTGGTTTGCCATCTCCAATACATGCAATGTAATGTGCTGTTGGGATTACTTCATTATTATCATTTGATATGGTGTGATTTAGAATTTGTACATCGTGTCTGGCCTGGTTTTTATATGGTACAATTTGCCAGTTCATCAGTCAACATGGACCCTTGCTTTATGGCTACCGGGGCTTTCCATAGGAGAGTGAGAATGGTGTGTGGCAGTCAAACACAGACTGAACAATTGTTGGCTTTGTGCTCTGCTCCTTTACCTGGGGAATCTTTGCCTTGGCTCCCTGACAGTGTGCTAATTGTATACATGAAGGTGCTATCATATTGGTCACATATGTGTTCCTATTTGGAACATTAAATATACATACTTTAGCCCTGCCAGCCTACTTTCCGTGGAACATGATCAACTATGTTGAAGTGTGCCAACCTCATTCCAGCTCTCAAGTCAAAGGAGACTAAAGTTAAAATAACTATCGCCTTTGTTCTGTGTTCACAACGAACTAAGCAAATGTAAATGTCTTTGCCAAAACGTACCTGTTTATCATAGTCACAGTGTGCTACCTGAAACCGACTGGCAATACCGGAATTCTTATTTTTCACCTTCCGCTTAGGGATTCCTTTTAGTGGCCTTACAGTTAGTGGTCAGACGCTGTAAACGCTAGTCTACCTGCTGCCCACATGTATACCACCTGCCTGTTAGCTTTTCTCTGTGCTGACCAGCCACCTTTTCACAAAGATGTATGTGTTAGCTGGCCAATATTATGCTACAGTGGTTGTTTACTTAACGTCTGTCCCCACACTTGCTTTTTGTTAAATGTCTACACCGATCTCCCTCTGCGGTTGGATTGGTAATGGAATTTAAGTCTACAGTGGAATGCAGGAAGAGCCCACCCCAATCATGTGTTTAAAGGCTGAGGGGCACTGCAGTGTAGCTTGTTTGTTGGGGGGGGGGGGAGGTTACACATAATGAACGCTGAACCATGTAGAGATTTGAGGCATTTCTTCTTTTTTTCTCAAAGGAACCAAGGCATCTCCAGTTCATTGCGGAGTTCAGTGACAGCGATGTCTACACATTGTTATCAGCTAAAAAGATACACGGAGCGCCGACAGACTTTGGTTTCTGTGTCAAGGTAGTTTAGCCATTTCTATTTATAAACCTATACTCTGGTGTTTTCTGTAAACCAAGGTCCGAGACTGGGACCAAAGCATTTGCAGCCGTTTGACTTGGCGGTGCAAGATCATTTTGATTTGTTATTCAAACAGTAGGCTAATGTGATTTTTCCCAAAATAAACCATATGAGAGTGTCTGTCCCAGTTTGGCGGTCAGCTGCTGTGTGACAGGCAATGCTACCGCACTGAAATAAAGTCCAACATGCACGATATGACTTTTGCTCAAAATCCAATCGAGAAAAGAAAAATAAAGCGACTACTGTTGCTATCGATCAATCCACTACTGTGCTAGTTACAGACAGAAGTCACATCTCATGGTGAATATTACTCACCTCTCTGTATTTTCCTCATGACACCACTATAACCAGAGCAGGCTATGCATTAACTAGTTCTGGTAAACCAGCAGGGACGAGCAGAGGGCTCCATCTTGGGTGGACATAGCGTGGCCTGTTGGCCTTGCACTGGACACTGGTTTATCAGTTAGCCAACACAGCTGCCTTGCTCCATCCTGTTTAGCGTGTTGCTTCTGCTAACGTCTTAGTCGAAACATTTCTGTTTGCGCTACGTTCAAGGCAGTATGAGAACATTGCTTTTGTGCCATCGTAGTATCAAACCATAAAATCACAGTCGGTTTGATTGTGTAATGAAATAACTGCATCAGTCCTCTGAAAATTAGTGTTTTGGTCTGAATTATCAGATGTTGACAGAACAGTGCGCAGAGTCCAGGTTTTCAAGGTCTGCTCAGACAAAACAATATATAAAACAAAAGTAGAGATTTGGATTGCAATTGTGTTTGCATTTTTAAGTATGTTCCATCTTTGTACTTGTCTACTAATGTTCTGTATTTTGTAACATTTCGTGTTCCGTGTATGCCCTATGAACAGTAACTGCTGCTTTTACCAGTAGCTAGTGGGTATTTTAATAAAATCCTTGTCCTAAAATGGGCAACAGTAAATGTTGCTCCTCATATCATGAAACACCTCTTTTCAACCAATTGCGATTGTGTGAATAATATATTTCAGTTGACTACTGTAGCACCCACATATGGCCAATCAGTGTAATTGACTTTGCAAAGTTAGCATTTTCAATCAATTGCTATAGCTTTACCAATTGCCTATAAATAGTTTTGTACGCGCTTGATCTCTCTGGCAAGACTAATCATATAGTCAGATTTTATCAGAATGTCCAGTAATGCATTTAATAAATTTTGGATTCCATTTCTGACTGGTTTTGATTCAAAAATAGCTTTTACATAGGCTAAACATCTTGGAGAGAAACAGCACTCTGGTTACTGGGATAGTCCATATAAATCATTTATCTTGGTTATCTTACTGTAAACATATCAGTATGTCTTTTGAAAAGCAGTCTCTCTTAAAATAGCAGCAAAAGAGAGTAATCTTTATATGACATGCTTACTTAAGGCCTACCATAGCTTGTAAACGTTGCCTATTACTTTTTAAATCAATCAATCAAACAAGTTTATTTATATAGCACAATTCATACATAGAAGCAATTCAATGTGCTTTACAGGACATTAAAAGAGAAATAAATTTTTTATAGTTTGATTAAAACAGACATGGGTCAATTTAACATGTACAGATTAAAATAAAAAAAGAAATACAATTTTAAAGGAAAGGTAATGAAAATTAAAAAGTCTGGTATAGGGTTTCCATGTTGATTTTAAATTATCTATTAAAGCTATAGGGCACATTGTGAGGTCAAGCCCTCAGTCATAGGCACGTTAAAGCATCCAGAATTGAAAATGGTTAGGTTTGGGGGATGTCTAAGATCTTCTGGTAGCTTGTTCTAGTTAATATGTAAACAAAGCACATGGTTCCATGACTTCAAATTTTTGTGATTTCATGAGCAGATTTTGCTACTGATCAGCACCAACAAAATCCATAATGTCAACCTAGCATCGGGAAATTGTCCCAAATTATACATATAAAACAGAATATAATTGAATTCACCCCCCGTTGCTCACATAATCTTGCTGTAGTTTGTCAGTAGGAAGGTGTTATAATCTTAGTCCAAGTGGAAGTTTGTCTTTGTTAAACCAAAATAGGGCTTTTTGGCCACAACACTGAGTGCTATGCTTGCACAATAGAACACCATACCTAACGGGATGCCTTTTTAAGTCAGGGCCTAGAAAGCTTAATGGAGCAAAGTACAAAGAAATCCTGAAAGAAAACCTGCTCTTGGGGGAACATCCATCTTCAAGCAGGGCAACGACACATACAGCTGAAGCCATACTAGATAGACTTAAAAACAAAAATGTCCTTAAGTGACCCAATCTGGTCACTTATACTCATTGGATGTATGTAGAAATAGTTTACTAAAGGTCCCCTTCCAACTTCATGTTGCTTTTGAGCAATTTTGAAAAGAAAAATATAAAACAAACTGACGTGTCTAGATGTGCAAAGCTGGTAAAGAGTCATCCAAACAAACATGGCTGTAATTGCCACCGAGCCTTGCCTCGACCAAATATTGACTAAAGAGGTAAATACGTATGTAACAATTTTTTTTATTTTGTATTTTAAAATAATTACTAAAAAATATGTTCATTTTATTGTTCCCTTAGACATTGTAAATACTATAAATGGATCAGTCACAAAAACTCTTACATAACACAATTAATGCGATCAAATGTGATTTTGTCCAAGAGGGGGCAAATACATTTTAGTGGGCATTTTAAGTCTGTTTTGAGTTCTGCTTGGTAAACTCTTCTTTTTCCTCTCTGGCCAGTCTACTAAGAGTGGCTCTCCCCGGGACCTCAAGCTGTTGTGCGCAGATGACGAGCAGACCAGAACCTGCTGGGTCACTGCCATACGCCTCTTCAAGGTACAGTTACCACGCTGCCCCTCGTCACATCTGTCTTCTACACAGTCAACACAACCCAGACGTTTGTGCCACGCTCATCTGGTAGCAGTTGTTCCTTTTTAGTTCCTAATAAACCAGGAAGAATGGACGGTTGTTATGAAAGGCTACATGCATACAGACAGATCTACGAAGTCGGCAGAACATTTTTGTACCGTTTCTCCTGACGACCAGTGGTCGGCTCCCTGCACACTATTGCATCTTCTCCCATCATGCCTTATCGTGTCCTCTACTGTGGAGTTTTGTCATGTGTATTTGGTATAAGAATGGCCTCTTGTGTTGCAGTATGGGATGCAGCTATACCAAAACTACATTCAACCGCACCAGAAACAGAAAGCCTCACCTATGGTAAGGGTTGTGGAAATGCTGCCATACATGTACAACCGCATAAAACACCACAGAGAACATAGTGGACCGATTTCTCTTAATAGTCTCAAATTATGGAATTTTCTCAGTCATATTTGAGTATCCTCTATGAGTAAACACATGTTCTATTTTGGCACTGAAACATGTTTGGGGGGGGCCTGGCGCCTCTAAAAATAACCCCCCGATCAGCTGCTCTCAGACTTAACAACTCATCACCTCTGCTTGGCTGCCAGGGGAACGCAGTGTTCAGGCATTGGGCTGGGACCCTGAGCTCAACACTGCACAGGGCATCTAAATGACAGGATGCCCTATAGGACCCTGCCCTATGGGACTACAACAGGATATTGGGTTAGGCCATGGACATCGAGAGGGGTTGTGGTCCAGCTGAACGCCATTTTTCCACAGCATACAGCTGTTGTAGTCGAGAGCACAGTGAGCTTGACAACAGTGCTGGACAGAGAATCACATCACAGCAGAACCCAAACTGAAAAGTGTAATTGTTGTTGGGGAATGGAGCGATAAGTTTGTTCGGCACAATGTTGTCTTTACGTCGTAATAATCGACTGGGTCAGAGAGTCTAAAGAAGGACTGGAATGTTTCTATCCTTAAAGTAAACACCAGTTGCTTTGTTACAACTGCTCTTATAAGGATCTTGAGCTTAGGGCTGGTAGGGGCAAATATGGCCATTTAAAGGCCTCTCACAAATCCTGATATGAAGTATTTACTTTGTGTGAATATTTAGAACAAATACCTTTGACCGCTTTAAGGGACTCCAGTTAATGCTATGTGGCCATGTGTCATTGTATTGACAAGCCCTCTAATCTCCAGCTAACTCTGCTCAGAATCATCTGAAAGTGAAACTCTCACACCTCAGACTACGTCCCAGTATTACACAGGTTGAAAGTGTTCCTCCCATACCTCATATGTTGAAACCATTGTTATTGATTTGCTATTAACATTGTACATTACGTCATTATGTATTTCCAGAGAAGTATCTCAGATAACTCCTTAGTGGCCATGGACTTTTCTGGACACAAGAGCCGGGTGATTGAGAACCCATCAGAGGCGCTGTCTGTAGCTGTGGAGGAGGGGCTCTCGTGGAGGGTAGGCCATTAGTTCTCTCTCTGACATGATTCTCTCTACACAGCACTGTGGCACTAGTCCTGTAAAAACACGTCATGGATTTATTTTAACATGACTGTGTACCAAACAGAAATGTTATCTATGACCAACATTAGCCGCTGCACTTTCAAATAGGATTCAGGTGTGAAATCATCATCTCTTTCTCTGTTCAGAGGAAAAGCTGCCATCGTCTTAGCTCTCACGAAGGTCTGGCCACATCGCAGAGTCACCTGTCAAACATAGGTTCGAAGAAAGCCACTTTCAGGCGTCCTATTCATTTAGTGTTCACAGTGTCAATCTGTTTTTGCAAAGGAAAATGGGAAAAAACTGGCATTTTTAGGGCAGTATCTTGTTATTTATATACATTTTCGTTGGTCTTTGTTGTTTCCAGCTCTCCACATGGCCCAGCCCTGGTTCCACAGCAAACTGTCCAGAGATGAGGCCCACCGCTTAATCACTCAACAGGGTCTGATTGATGGGTGAGCGGACACTTGGCTATTTTGGTTTTGTTGCCGCAAGCTAAAGAGTTTGCAGATGTTTTCTATTGATTTTATTCACATGCCTTGCATGAATTACATAGTTTGTGTTCGTGGTTGGGTGGAAAACATCACAAATGTAACAGTTACATGAAAAAGAAATGTACCTTTAACATAATTCTTAACATAACGCATAACATAAACTGTGTATGTTATCTTAGGTTAAGAGATTACTTTAACCTAACTTTCCCCTCAAACCCCTGGAAATATATTTGTTTGCCTTAACAGACATCTGATTTGTAATCAGAGAACTATTTAGCCACACCAGATAGCTTCTAAAAATGTTGCTATGGAATTAATGAAGGCACAAATGTAAAACCTGCTGCCCAAATTTGACTGTTACATTTCTGGGCAGTCGGCCAATGGCTGCTAGTCCAAACTTGAAGAGGAACGGCTATCTACAGATGACATTCTTCAATCATGGGTTATATTACTACACAAACGAGAGGGAATGAAAGCAGCCTTCTACAAGGCAACAAGCTGCACCTTGACAGAGCAAACACTATTGTCTGACTGACAAGTGTGCCTTGTGGAGATGCTTTAAAAGCCTTGCCTGTTAGTTACATCAACTTAAAAACAAAAGACGCACGCAACCATTAATGGGCAATCAGCTAAAGGAGGCTGTGACAGACCACCTTAACAGTCTTAATGCTAAATGACAGCAATGTTGACTATGTTTTTTAAATGATTTGATTAAGTAATCACAGAGGTAATTATACCTTAAATTGTAACTGAATCCCAATTATATCATTTTTATTTGTCTTTGTTGCAGCAAAATGTTTCTAATTGGATGATGTAATATCTATTGTTTTATTCTTTTGTATAAATTGTATGCACAAATGTGCCAGAACATATTGTTTGTTGTGAAATTGATCAACACTGTAATCCCTGTAATATGTAATCCCTTGTAGTGTTTATAAGAGAATTTATACTTTCCTCCCTAAAAATGTTTTACATTATCTTTTCGCCCAACAATAACCTGGTTATACACATTTGTGTGTCTGTCTCTGTTCACAGGGTATTTCTTCTAAGGGACAGCCAAAGCCACCCTAAGACATTTGTACTGTCACTGTGCCACACACAGAGAGTGAAACACTTTCAGATCTTACCGGTGAGTATTGACCTTTTTTGTTGTTGTTATATTTCACTCATCTTTTTCGACATCTAGTTAAAGTGCGTGGTGTGTGCGTGTTTTAGGTGGAAGAAGAGGGGGATCTGTTTTACAGCCTGGATGACGGTCACACACGCTTCACTGATCTGATCCAGCTGGTGGAGTTCTACCAGCTCAACCGCGGGGTGTTGCCCTGCAAGCTCAAACACCACTGTGCCAGGATCACCCTCTGAGGGGCCAGGGGTCCCCCATGGCTCAATACAGACAGAAGCACCTTAATCACAGCCAGGGACACTCTGGAGAACCAAGCACCCCCAGCCCTCCTTTCCCTCCCGTGCCTTTGACAGGAGACAGAGAACATCGCCAGACATAAGCCAACTGAAAACACTGTTATCCCGCCCTAAAAAAAAAACCTTCTCTTGGAGATCACGGTGGTAGTCAGTCTTTTATAATTACTTACTTGTTTAACGAGTTATGAAATAGAGGCGTTACGATTACAAATGCAGGACAATGTTGTTTTACGAGTGGCCACAAGTGTTGAGAGGTCTGGTGTCGGATAAAGTGCATCTACTGTAGACTTGATGTGATTTAGAGGGCGCTACCGTGAGCCCATTGGTGGACGGGGATGTTAGCTCAGGTGTGGCAATGAATCACAAACCCCACAGGGAGTCATGTGTCAAGTCGAGACTTCAGTTAATGTACTGTATATAACATGGAGCTGATCGTGTCTGCATTGTGTCAGTACTGGCTCCTTGCGACTCTATTGGAATTGACATAATCTACTGTAGCAGATTGTAGATACCGTAGATTGAGAGCTGATATTTGACATGTTCACGCTATGTGAATAGAATGACCAGTGTGGTATAGCCATAATCATTGTGATTATTGGAACATTGAAGCTAAACCTGGTTGTTTGTCAAGATAAGGGGATCTCTACTATAAGGCCGGAGACACAGCATGATGGGAAATGCAGTATGTAAGATACTGTGGTCCTCTGGCCATGGTAATATCCTGGGTAAAGCTGTTGCTTATTGTTTTTGACACATCTCAAGGAATTCAGGTATTTTTAAAAAATATATGATTGTTTTGGGGGGTTTTTGTATTTGAGAGGTACAGTATGACTAGCAGATGAGAATCCAGTGGTTGCATACTGGCTGCCTTCTTTGGGGAGCAAGCATGCACGATAACATGCTTCACTAGCCTGCAATGTACATTTCATTAAAATTTATTGATTGCATTTGAATCGATAAATGTTTAACCCTCTCCTTTTTGTTATAGCAAAGCAGCATAAAATATATTTTAAACAATTTGAGATTCAAACCACAGTGTGAGATAGTATGGTATTATGATTATATTGCTAGAAAATGTTTGTACATTGAAATTCATGTTTTTATTGATTCAGGTAAATGATTTGCAGCACCGCAACTGAATATTGATGTAAAGAACAAAACTATTACCTACATCATCTTTGGTTTGTTGCTCCATTTCGGAAAACTGAATCATGCAGCAATGTGTACAGAACGGTTTAACAAGTACATTATAATAAACAATGTGTAATGTACATTAAAACACGTTAAAAGAATGCATTTCATACAATGTTTCTAATAGTCAAGGAACGGTGCATTTAAACAATAATAAATGTCATGGACTGCAATATTTTATAAAGGCAAGAAACCAATGTCTCTTTGCCCTGTGTGATTTCAGTTTTGAAGTTATGGATTAGTACAACCACATTTAGGTACACTACCGTTCATATGTTTGGGGTCACTTAGAAAAGTCCTTGTTTTTAAAAAAAAAGCTAATTTGTTCTAAAATTCTTTGTTTTTAAAAGAAAAGCCTTTTTCATCCATTCAGATGAAATATAATTAATCTGAAATATGGTGTAGACCAGGGGTGTCAAACCGGTTCCTCGGAGGGCCGTGTGTCTGCAGGTTTTTGTTTTTTCCTGTAAATTGTTTCCCAGTTCAGACCTAAACAACCAGGTGAGGGTTGACCTAACCAATTAGTGACCTAATTAATCAATCAAGTACAAGGTGACAGCAAAAATCTGCAGACACTCGGCCCTCCGTGGATCCGGTTTGACACCTGTGGTGTAGACAGTGATAATGTTGTAAAGAAAGCTGATTTTCAATTTTCAATGTGTACAGAGGTCCATTATTAGCAACCATCAATCCTGTGTTTCAATGGCATGTTGTGTGCTAATGCAAGTCTATCATTTTAAAAGACTATTAATCTATGGTAAACCCTTAGCACCGCTGAGAAATGTTGTGCTGATTAAAGGAGCCATGAAACATCCCAGAGTTGCCTTTTCACAGTTGAAGTTGAGACTCTAGTTTTGCAGGTAACTTTTCATGAAGCTGACAGTTGAGGGCCTGTAAGACATTTGTTTCTCAAACTAGACACTCCTCTTGCTCAGTTGTGCACTGGGCCCTCCCACTCCTCTTTTTACTTTGGTTAGGGCCAGTTCTGTGAAGGGAGTACTACAGAGCATCATAACAGATTTTCAGCCTTCATTTTTCATTACAAGAATAGAACAAAAAAGTATATTTGTTTCTGTCCATTTTGAGCCTGTTATCAAACCCACTGTTGCTGATTGCTCCAAATACTCAACTTGTCTAAAGAAGGACAGTTTTACTGCCTATTTAATCAGCACATGCAGTATGTTATGTTAGCAGTGCTAACATAATCGCAAAAGTGTTTCCTGATGATAAATTATCCTTTTTTATTTATGAACTTGAATTAACAAACATAACATTCCATCTGAACACAGGGCTGATAGTTGCTGATAATGGGCATCTACACCTGTGCAGATATTGCATTACAAATCTACTGTTTCCAGCTACAATAGTAATTTACAACATGTCTACTCTATATTGCAGATCAATTTCTTATTTTAATAGACCAACAAATGTGCTTTTATTTTGAAAACAAGGACAAGTGACCCCAAACTTTAAACATTATGCACACATTCTGAAAATGTTGCATTTGCCCTTGTTGTATATGACTATGTTAACTGCACTCTAGTTTGAATATTGGTTCCACCAATGTCTGATACTGATTGGATGTTTTACAACTGTTAGTAGTGTTATTTTGTATTTCCATTTAGTGCACCCTATCATAACAAGCGTTATTTCCCTTTGATACTGACCCCGGCAGCCTAGTCCATCTGAAATGACAATGTGTTTTTATATAGAATTTCCACCATTTTATAAAAGTCTTGTTGTGTTCTCTTTCCTTTCTCTGCATCTACCATTGCTAGTTGCCCATTTATCAAATATTGGTCAAATTGGATTTGTCGCACTGTGGTCACGTATCAATTGCAGGCTTTCTTTCACCACTAGATGGCAATAGAAGGCTACTTTTACTTGTAGTGAGAGTGATGAGAGCATTCCAATCAAAAATCAACCCTTTACCCTACACCTTATGCACTCCTGAAGGCCTGAGGGAATTGTATTGAACTAAGTAATATTCTCAAAAAGCATGGTGGAGTTATTTCCAGATTTCTTAGAACTGTCCAATGCTTAGTTCTCCACAAGGGCATAGAGTGTGGTCCATTTGGGCTGTAACCAACCTGTTATCAATGTCAAAGCTTGCATGTAGTGCACTGGGCCACAAGCAGCAACTCAGTGCATATGTCTTCTAAAGAACTGTCTCTGTTTACTGTTTTCTTTTATTCTTCACCAGGCGCATTCTTAACCACTCACAGTCACCGTCACCAGAGACACTTGTTGTACACTACTGTTGTACACTACTGGAAGCCACTAGTCACATGTTGTACACTACTGGAAGCCACTAGATGGCAATATATAGCTTATCTCACTCCGCTTGTTTCCAAAGCGGAAGTCATGAGATCCTTTCATTAAAGTCTGCGGGACTTTCAGCTATGGCAAATTATTTACCATAGCTTGAATCGAGCTATCAGTTATTTATTTGCACAACATTAGACCTATTAACAATTTGTTAGCTTGAGTTGATTGACAAGCCAGCTGTTGACAACTTTTGTGGTGCGTTGCAGTCTCTAGACGACAAAGACTTCCCTTTTTTAATACTTACATGTTTGAAATTTAAAATGATCAATTTAATACTCATTAAAATACAGATGTATATATTAGTTTGTTAGAAACTGAAAACTTATTGGGAAAAACTTGTGGTTGCAGTAAGGAAGAAAACATTATTCGTAATAGAGGAGTCAATGAAATGTAACAAATCTAAATGAGTTTAAAAATATATATAATAATTTGGTTCTAATTTAATTTGGTGTAATGACTTATGGTGTGTGCCATAACATGTTTGCCGTTCCACATTTGGAAAAAGTACATGTCAACAACAAGAAATGCAAGCCATATTTCTCTATTGATGTGAAAATCGATATTACAGAAAGCAATTAATGAGTAACACACCCAGTCAAACTTGTTTTTATTTAACATCAGCTACGACTGCGTTACTTGAACCTTTATCGGTCTGTTGTATGGAAACATTGTGAATAACCTTGATAAATGGATTAACATTCTGTACATTGCAGTCAGACGGCTGAGCATTCTGACTTGAGGCATTTCTTGCAAACAACACGAGTAAAACAACACAATCTCTGTAGTGAGATAAATGAATCACCCCACCACTTTCTTGGCCACAGCTTAGCTTTAAAAAAAAAAAAAAAAAATCTCACTTTGAAACCGTGCTCACATCCAGGGGAGATGTGCACATTGAAGTCTTAAATGCACCCCTGCTTCCGAGGTCTTCAGCTAAATGCTCCTCTTGGACGTCTTGATGCCATTGATCCATGTCTGGCTGCAGGGCCCATGGAGGAGGCAGAGATGGCAGCTGGGACAGACTCTGCTTCCCTTAATGAATTCATCCAGCTAGACAACAGCCAAAACAGCCTGTGGATAACGTCTCCTCGCAGGCAGACTGGGCCCTCTTTCTGTCTGGGCCCACATGAGAACCAGAACAACTCCTCACTTCACTGCTATACCCCACCAGAAGGAAATCAGGAGCAACAGGAAGTGTACTGAGACTCTGTGAGGGCTGCTTTGGTCTGGGAAAGGAGATGTGCTCTACTGTAGGCTAGTGTACACCACCCAACAGCGTTTCAGCAGGAGGTGGCCTCTCCCCAAGTCCAGGCCAGCTGTACTGCTGAGTGGACCTAAAGGGAAGACAGTCCTCTCCCTAAGGTCAGCCTGTTTCGCCTTTTGTCAATGTCATAGAGATTTTGCGGCCAAAAAACAACAATTATACACGGAAGTGTGTATGAAAATATATTTAATAAAAACTAGATAGAGGTCTTGTCTGTTGTTTCACATTTTATCATAAATTAAAACATTGTATTTTACGGTAATTTCATAATTCAGAACATACAGTAATTGTACCTAAAGTGAATCTTACTTTTCTCAAATGGCTTTACCAATTTAATACATCCACACCCGCTGTGTTGACATGTCTTCAGTGCAACACTTTTCTATTCACCCTCTGATACATTATGTGATAAATGCAGTGTATCTTCAAATGAGTGATACATGATTAATTAGTGTAAATGCTGTTGCACGGTGTAGGTACTGTTGCATTAATACTCATAGGTTCATTGTTGCATAGTCGATTTCATAATTCATGTTTTAAATAACTATGATTTGTTTTTGGTAAATGTTTTACAAATCTGAACCAAAACAAATAGGAAGCAATGTTCTTTGTCTGTTGTACAACTCAGTGTTCGAAATCATTGGAGGCCTGGGGAGATCCCTATAGATCCTCTATAAGTCTATAGGGATCCCCCCAATATTTTTTTTAGGTTGGAGTGTCCAGCAAATTTATTCTAACGCTCATTAAAATCATCAATAATGATTGTGAAAATTATAGGTCTTCAAGGACGCTTTATAATTTGCAGCAATAATTAATTTATTCCCTGGGCCGAGGCTGCGGTCGCCCAACAATCCATCTGCGGTCGCCCGGAGTCCAGTCGCCCAACAATTGCTATTCAGCTTCACAGGTGGTTGTCGTGCTGCTCGTGCGCACACGGAAAACCGCACTTAAATTGTTAACCTGACGGCTTTCTGGCTGAAATGAACTGCAGTAAATAATGCTGTGAATTTTGTTGATCCTTTTATAATTGCTTATAGTACAACATTAACTGATTCTCTACAAACGTTGCATTTACTAGATACCTGACGTAATGTTTAGAAAAGTAACATCGCAAAGTTTCTTGTTAGCTGGCTGGGCGGTATTGAAGCCAAAGTAGCTGCTAGCTAACAACAGACTTAGCAGCTACAGTAATGTAGCTAAACTAGTTATCCAAACGATATCTCGTTTTACCAACTGCAATTAATTAATAAGTTATTGTATACAATATTGTATACATCATAGAGTACAGTCAACATGTCAGCTCACCCCAGCTTAGCCCAGTCAATCCAAGTAAAGCTCAGCCAAGTACATTCTATTATTTTAACTCATATTATTATTTAAAAAAATACTTTTTCTTTTTGAGAACTATCTAAGCCAAAGGGGAAAAAACAATTTGCCTGACCAACTGATGACTGTGAAACACTGGGTCAACTTGCAATTTAGTTCGAAGATTTTAGGTCATTTCAACATACTTCTTCAATTCAACTCAAGACGCAGCATGATACAGTTCATAGGTTTTTCCTAGATGTCATTGTCATAAACGAGGTGGCTACTCCTAGTACCTAGTGTTAACATTAAATGACATGTACTAGCTTGACTTCCTTTGTCATGTGTTGTTGGATTAAGGAATACTGGACAATTTGTCTTGTTTTTAGTGCTGCTGGTGCAGATGTGGATAGTGGCCGAATAGATGTAGCTGACATTTGCCAATGCATTAGCTATTGCCAGTTGAATGACTAAAATTACAAAACAAATCCAGTTTTTCATATGTAACAAGTCAGTAGGGCTTAATATGATTTTCAGGAGTGAAAATCATGTGGGCTATCTTAAGGGTTTTCCAAACATAAGATTAAAAGAAAGGGTACAGATAGGATAGGGACCTCTGCTAAGAGTTATTTCAAACCCTGGTACCAGTACTACAGAGATCGTGGAGGAACTGTACAAAAATGTGAGTGAAAGAAAGTAGACAGTCATAGATTTTCAATGATTCATCCGCTCCTCATGACAAGTGCCCAATGAGTTCTCACGGTGAGACTAAATACTAGATGCATCATGAACCATGCTGTGCCCAAGTAATAAACGTCCATTTAAAAAAACTGACTTGTGTCTGAGTTGTCGTGAAAGGAGCTACAATGAGCAGTCAGATTTTGTTCTGTCAAAGGTCAATTTCTGTTCATTTACTTAGTTTTAATTGCTAGTATACATTGAGTTGAACAACAGATGTACCTCATGAAAGGGCATTAGCGCAACAAAAGGCAGTGGCTTGCTTGCAAGATGCAGAGTTAAAATATACTGATGATGATGATTGTGGGTGGTATTTTTTAAATAAATACAGCACTGAGGTAAATGTTAGACTTTGTGTTTGTGTCTAAATACCGTAACAGATTGCTTGTTCAGACAAACTAAGAGGGATATAACTAAATAAATAAAATGTGTTTGAAAGGCCAAGTTTTGTGGTAATTCAAATATTATTATAGGACAGCTACATTTACATGTTGTATATTTTTTAATTATCTAATTCTAGAGGATTTTTTTCAAAAGGTAGTTTTCACTTTGTATTTCTCGGATATATTGTGTCATGGCTAATTGCACAATTCAATTTTGGCTTCCTAGTCTGCCTAGCTAACCCTGAATATATTTTTTCCAAAGCTCTTGGTACTAAAGAACACCAAGTTTCCAGCTTTGTTAATTACAAGGATAACACATTCACTGGTCAAATAATGGATGTGGTTTGCAATTTCAAGTTTTAATAATCAATTACTTGGAGTAATTCTCTGTGGAGTCACAAGAGAGTCATTAAATCTCAAAAGGTGGGACATGCGTAATGTAGCTTTTTCTAAAGCCCTATTTTTAAATACATGAGGGAGCAGGTTCTACTTCAATTCTATGCATTTTCTTCCCTTATTATAGAGTAAAGTAGCTCAATTAGACCTGGACTGTTGCATTTTTACAATCCAGTGAAGGACAATAACACATCCCCTGGTTATAATGTCTCCATTTAGCAATTGTTCAAAGACACATAACGTTCTATTATATTTAAAATGTGTTGTTCTGGGCATTGCCTCAGGAAGACACCAGTAATGGCATGAGCATTGGTTTGTCTCTAATGTAAGGGTTAATACAGGTTCAGACTGAGGTCTTTAGTTCTTTAACTTAGTATAGCTTCTTCAGAATCTATGTGAACGAGGGCAGCGTCTTTCTCACAATAAACCGCTGTGTTGTTTCTCACACCAGCAGGACAGTTATGATTGTCTTCTCAGAACACCTTCAAATCAGCAACATTACAGAGGGATTTTTGACCTTGAGAAATGAACGTGTAAAGATTGGCTCTACTCTAAAGACAGCCTGGTGAGAGGCCACTTCCCCCTCTAATCCCCTGTAGAACGGCAGACCTTCATATTGGCCAGGAGATATCGCAGGAAGCCTAAATGACATGTAAAGGGCTTGCGAGTATGCAGCTAAGCAGATATTGTAAATATGTATGCGCCCGTTAGTGTATGATCGCACCACAAATCAGTGGAAAGGCAGGTATTTAATTAAGGGTTGTCAGTTTATACTCAAATTCCTGTCTGCTATATGAGCCGGGCTAAACAGGTGCGTTGTGATGGAGAGAGCCGGGAGAGAAAGTTTGAGGAAAAAACAAGAAAGAATTAGATAAAATACGAGAGCTGAGCACCAGCAGCTCAAGGCAGGGGTTCACCAAGGATGCTGAAGTGCAGGAACTTCTCCCCATGTGGCTCAGTGGCTGGCCGGGTGTCTGGCTGACCACCAACTGAGGAACATTAAGGAAGTACTGCATGTAAAACCAGAGTTTGGCAAGCGGGCCACAGCCCAGCAGGGAGGTGAACTCACTGGGAGGCGCAGAGAAGTGTGGACATACAGCAGAGAGACTTAACAGACAATTTATATTGGAGAGAGGCTGATGTTTCAGGTGATCAAAAGGATGGATAAGAAAGGGAAAACACAGGGTTGAAGCAGGGGGGGGGGGGTCCTGCAAAGAAAAACATGTTTTACAGGAATGAAAGCCCACAAACTTAAAAGCAACAGCAAATTCAAGATTTTTGACAGTGTCATAGACCTACACATGGTGTGTATTTTCTGATGTTCAAACACATACATGGTAACGCACATTGAACAAATTGTACATATATCTAGTTTGATCTATTCCTGCTTTTAAATAGTATCTCTTAGTGTGACGAACAGAAACTGTTGGCAGGATGCATGACATTTTAAAAATACAGTTGTTTTTTTTGAATTGCAGTCCTGCTCGAAACTGCATATACAGAATATTGTACTTACTGACACAAACTCAAACACTGACACTGCTGGAGTTTATAGACGGCATTGCGGCCCACACACCACGCTGAATCTATTTACATTACTACCCAGTTTTTACTCTCATTTACATGGTGTGCGAGTGACTCCTGAGCTGAGCAGGAACCAGGAAATGGACAATGTCTCAGAGCACTGAGTAGTGGAAGCAGAGCAGCATATGCTGGGATTTGAATAGTCAATCGATGAATAACCCAAAGCAGTGTTTTTCTGGACGGACTGGTGCTCTTGCATTGGTGGTGGGGGGGTCGTACTTCCCCGATGTACTAGGCAGTAGTCAAAAATATTTGCACCGCCAGGAGGTATTTTGAAAGATATTTGAAAAAATTCGATACAGAGCTGACCTTTCACTGGGCATTTGCTGAATGCTCACTCTCCCCATCGCCCTGGTTTGAGACAGAGGAAATCACAGCACACTTTACACCAAATCCCCTGTTTATATTCACATAATCTTTTGTTGTTTTATTTTGTCCACACAACTTATTTAAGACTTTCACAAACCATATTAATAAATTCTGTGATTGTCAAAATTATTTTCAAAATGATTATAAATCTATGTTTGCTGTATTTTTATATGACAAGTGTCTTTTATCGTTACCTACTAAACCTAATGACTTAGCGATTAACTGTCAGTCATTTCACCGTAATTACTACTTTGGGGTGTATCTAAAGGTTTGCTAATGAAGTCTTCATATCTGACAAGTGGGGTTTTCATTTTCCCAAGTGAATACGGTTTCACAAGGAATGATTCTGCTCTTTTTTGCTAGTTGACCCTTGGGTAACAGCAACAGCCAATCTATGGTTATATGTTATAAATTATATTTTATGTTTACTTACTAGTGAGCATACTGTTTGACAGCTCAATAACAGAATCTCTAGCCCGTTTGTCCATCCATCTGTCTATCTCTTGCCAGGTTACAACACCACTAGAGGGCAGGAAATGCTCAACAAGCAAGTCCCATTAGAACCATCTCAAATTCCATAGAATTCTCATTGCTGAAAAGAAAATCAGTACCGGCAGTGTCATACTCACATCGATATTGTTAACATCGTTGTATTATACTTCGTAGAGTTTTCTTATTTATTTTCTTATATAATGTTCTAAAATCTATTAATCCTATTGAAATTCTGCAATGAGCTTAAACGTGATGGAATGTACGCACAACTTGAAGCATCATACCTTTCTGGTGGTGAATTTCAAAACACTGGCATCACCAAAAACAGAAGGTATTGTGTCCTATGGAAAGATTTGAAAAAAATTGTCCCTTTATTTGATAAATGACTGTTTGTGACCCCCATCTTGCCATGCTGTTTGGTGTCTGCAGCCTATTTTAAGAGGTTTTTTTTCTTGCTGGAACAGATTGCTGGAGAGGAACAGATGTCAAGATCACGGGCTCCAAACATTTAATGGTTCTTTAGGGGATGGACAGACTTTAGTTGCACAGGTTGCTGTCAACGGATCCTACATGTGAACAAACAGCTGTGTACAGAAGCAGTCACCAATCACCCCATTACAGGTGTGATGGTGGCACATTGTTTGCATTCAACGTCACTGCAACCGAGGGGAAACATAATTCACTGTGGAATCTGTAATACATTTTTTATACATTTTTTATGAGTTTGAAAATAGGGATGCAGGATGTGTGAATTGCTCCTCGGTGTGTGTTCCTCCAAGGCCTTTGTGGAAATGAGGAAGACGTATACCAAGTGTCATTGATAATCTAAATGGGAAACGACATTTGGACAGTCTTTTGCTAAGTACACAGGCAGCTCCATTCCTCACTGACAGATCCAGGCTGGCCTGACTGATCACCACCAATAGTGATCAATGCTCACTGTGGTGGCTACTGGCTCACAAGTGCCAGAGCAAAATGCCAGGAAAAAAGTGACATACATTACACTGGTCTCATGGATTAGTGACTATTTCCCTCCCAATGACATGGTCTTGGACAACAGCCATCTGCTGGCTGATCTATTGACAGGCTGTTAAGAGTATTTCTTCCTGTTGCTCCATCTCTCTGTCGACGGTGCACTGGTGGAGGAGAGTTGCGTTGTGACTAAGACTTGCTCCGGTGGTGGAGGATTCGGGCATATTTCGCTTAAAGGACGAGATGATTGAACATTGTCTTCTATGTAACAGGTAACACAAAGTTGGAATTCATGTACTAAATACACACCGTGGGCCAATAAAGGTGTAATTTAATGATGCTTTCCCCATTTTGGTTACTGTCATCTTTCTTCATATTACAGTACTTCTTCAAAACATGACAAGCAGCAGAACAACAGCACTAATGTATTCTGTTGCTGCCTAGGGAAGGGGAAGGATGGTGAAATGTGCACTGAAGTGAAACATGAAAGGTTCCAGACAGCATCTGACACTGTGTCATTCAGCAGCACACAGATAAAAACCCATTCGTCACCAAACCCCCTGCAACTCCTTTCAGTCCAAGACGCACCACTAACACATGTCAAACTATGTACAGTACGAAGGATATCCTCAAAGATAATATTTGTTATTATGTTCATAGCTTTTTTAAAAACACACAGAGGCGCGACTGGGTTTTGTTGACTCTGAGTGAAACGCAGCCACATATTATACAGTACCTCATTGTGTACTTCAGTGTGACTGTACGGTTGACAATAATACCCCCTCTGTAGTCGATCAAATTTCCTGCTATATTTTCTCCTTCATCAGGTGCTGTGATGCAAGCTTAGGTTTGTCCTTCACCCAAGAGATTTACGACACAGCTCACTGGCTTATTCAATTCATCAGCCAGCCACAATGCATGGCCATCTCAGTGGAGAGCCTTTGGACACTACTTAATCATGGTTGCCTTTGTAGCGGTACATTATTTAGCAATGCCAGGAAATATGGGGGCTGATTCTCTGACACAGTGGACTAGACTTGCACCGTTGCTTGAACAAGGACTATTTTGAGAGCATTCCATTTGTTTACTTAGCTCTTCCTTTCATGCTAGGTTGAATTGAGACTAACGTCAATCATTCGGTCGGACCTCAGACATGTATAGCCAACTCCCCCCACTTTGCCCCCTTATTATAAGACAAGTTAATTGAATCTGAGTCCGACACAAACCTCAAGATGCTCCTCTGCAAAGGATGAGACGGACCAGGAGCAGGTGTAGCCATGTTAACACTTATTTCCATTGAAGATCAGTTTGCTCTGGTCAGCCATCTGAGAGATGGGTTTACTTGGCTTTGTAAATACCTTTCATTTTTATCCTACTGGAAAGTCTTCCTATCCTTTCCTTTCTAAAGGTTCCACTCTGACCCGCATATAGCAAATCTATTGATAACTGCCAGAGAACAGGAGTCCTTAGTCTTACCCTGCATATACAGCCTGAGCACATTGGAATACAGATACAAACATCTGCTAATGGGGATATGGGAGATATGACCGTGACCTCGGCATCCACTGCATTTTAACAGGAAAGAGATGGTTGGTCCACTGCAGAGTTATGAACAGAGATCCCAACACATTTGTTTGGGGCGATTTCACAGCATGGCAGTGATTGCAGTCACATTCCTCATCACTAAAGATTAGAATAGGATAGAGTCAATTGGTGCTCCATTCTTCCTAAACATGATGTGTTGTGTTCTGTGTCGGTTCCAATACTGATTTAGCTGTTTTTTAAACCTCGAGGGATCTGATCTACCAACATACCCAGCAGCCCACATTATATCTTAAGACAGTGTATATCTGAAGAATTTAAAGTGAATAATAGCATCTTGAAATTGCGGTGCCTTGAGATGTCTTAAGACATTTCATGATCAATGTGTCCCCCAAGACTCAAAGCATTATTTCATTGTGTTGAGACATACCATAAAATGCCAGAATATATCTAAAGATTTTATTTATTCTCCACACCGATAACCTATAGCTGACTTTATACTATGTGCTAGGATATGACCATGAAGTCAAGGTGACATTTCACCTTAATTGTACTACTGTCAGAAATACAAACATCAAAATACAACATTACCATTACTCATTGTTTTGTGTATGAACCGACTGCAGTCTGCTGACATGAATTGAGCTTTTTGAATGATCCATAGGCACCAAACCAAAAGGTTATACAACACAGTGGTGTTGATAAGGACTTTGGTCAAACAGTCTCACACTGGGTTTGACTTCATCAAAATGGACTTTCATGAACATCACAGTCCATGGACTGTGGACATGTGTTTTCAAACAGGCAACCTTTGGCTTGAAGTGGAATCCTTCAGTTTGGAGATAATTCATCAGTTGAGCATGAATTCAAAGAACACTGCAGACTGTGTTTTGTTGAACACATCAGAGATTTGAGAGGACTTTATTATATTGATCCAAGTGTAATTAAAGATAAACCACAGGTACATGTCTGTATTACATGTTTAGTTGCTGCGGAAGTTATAATGAATTATATAAAAACCAACACAACTATTTGCTTGATTTACCCATTTGGTATATAGCAAACCAGTTTTCCATAATAATCCACCAAAACGCATGTTAATACAATAGCTACCTTGAAAGATTATGAAATCAAAACTCATCAATAAACAAATTGAATATTAATTTTCATAAAACCTTCTTAGGATTTAAATACACTTGCTCTATAGGATAAATATGTGGTGTCCCAATTAGCGCAAAACCAAGAAACGCTTTTCCCTACACATCAAACACTAATATGATTTTTATTGACCAAACTTTGATCCAGAAGATTAAAGAGGACACTGTTAGCGCTACAACCGTGAAACCCCAGGGTCAACAGACTTATCACTGCGAGGGAATAAAATACAACTATCGCAGTCTGAGAACTACCTTGCAGGTACACTTGACTGAAGGGCAAAACCATAGGAATGAATGGCCTCATATACAGAGCGAGTCAGACATAACATCTAAACGCCATAACACTAAATCTTGAAACTGTGAGAGTGAGTGCCCCAATGGCTTTAATCAAGTTGGTTCCTAAATGACTCCTGGCCCCATTTTCACAACCAATCTGTGGTCTAAGGATGCTCAGAATGTTTAACAGATATGGGCTCGCATTAACTCTTATCCCTCTCCTAAATGGAACACTTTCACCAGAGTCCCCTGTTTTCCAAGGACTGAAGAGCCTTGTTATTGGAAATGAAATTACAAAACATAGATATCATTTCCACCGAATGGGATGCTCCGCTGAGAAGTGAAGCAGTACTCCAGATGAGATAGTATTCCAGCACAACTGACGGACAACCATTTACTCCCCAAGTGCAAGCACACACTTCATCCCTCACCAGCGTCCAAAGCTCAATGGAGAATTGATTCATGGCACTTCACTGGGTTTTTGCTTTGTTGATTTGTTTAAAGATTTTTCATCAAGTCCCAGCATCAAAATCCAGTGATAGCTGAGACTCCAAACGTGTAATTATGACTGTGTTATGAGTGTGTGTTTTCTTTGAGTATGAGTGTGTGTATTGGTATATGAGTGTGTGTTCACTTTTTGCAGGCAAGTTTTATAAAGCTGAAAACAAGTCACTTAAAATAAAAATAAAACAGATTACCTAATAGTGTGTCCATAAAGATCCTGATGTCCCTCATGCTATATCCATCTCAGTCCCTGGCCATATCCCTGATGTTGAGAGAATTGAACTACGGCACATCAAAATTCGAAGCATGAGGCACGCATGATATAAATTCAGCACCATCCAGGTAACTGAATAATAACATTAATGACATTTTTACATTGACTAAAAGTCATAGTTCCACCTTCATTAATTTTACAGTCACTCGTCTGGACTTGGAAATGTGTAGCAAAAGCGCACATCTCTTCGATCTCGAGTGAACCAACTCGAGCCTTATCCAAAGACAGTATATCTGCTAAAATTGTTAACTTATAACTGCATAGCTTTTGAAAGTTGGTTTAGTTTTCTCTTGCTCATAATGCGCGTCAATGTGTAACCATATTATATTAGTACACTGCTAATAATATATAATATGCTGCTGAGCATATATATTAAAGATGAATATATTTACTGTACATTGTGTTATTCGTTGACAACAAAATTACGTAACAATGGTCAATGTAAACCAAAATCACCAACAGGCTGGATTCAAACTCACACCGCAAATTGAGGTAAACTATTGAAATAACAGGCTGTTCTAAATTGCGTGAATTTCATTACGGCAACTTATAATGTGACTCAGTAGTGTGTATGGCCCCCACGTGCCTGAATGCACTCCCCACAACATCTACGCATGCATCCTGATGTGGATGGTGTCCTGGGGGATCTCATCCCAGACCTGGATGAGAGCATCAGTGAGCTTCTGGACTGCCTGTGGGGTCAGTCAAGTCAACGGCATCCATGCCTTCATCATCCAGGAACTGCCTTCACACTCTGGCTGCATGAAGCCGGGCATTGTCCTGCACCAGGAGGAACTTAGGGCCCACTGCACCAGAGTAGGATTTCATCCATGTACCTAACAGCAGTCAAGGTATCATTGGTCAGCACGCGGAGGCCTGTGCAACCCTCCAAGGATATGCCTCTCCAGACCATCATTGACCCGTCTCCAGTGCTCCTGTTACTTTCATTTGCAATAAAACTGGTAACATTGATACGCAATCGTTTACGCTTCCTAACTGGACAGATTGATATCCCTGAAGTTGAATAGACTTGGTGTTACGCTGTGATGAGTACGTGTTCCCTTAATTGTTTTGAGCAGTGTATATTATATTGCAGATACAAAGAAAATAAGGGAATATGTGTATTTATTATCAATGTGTGATTCACAACACACTGTATAGGGAATTATAATGTGTTGATACAGACAATTGGTAATCCCTTTAAAGATGGTCATTGCACATTTGATCTTTGTGTTGATATCCAGACTGGCAAATAAACTGAACCTGTTTTCTATACTGCTTATTTTGTTGACAAATGAAAGATATTTACAGGATTTCTTCATGTTCTGGGTTTTGTTCTACAGATCTAGTTTGATGAGTGCATTACAATTGAAAACACATTTCTGCTTGGTGCTGAATAAATATCGACTTTATCTTCCTGGAAAAGGAATAGAGAGCAAGTTATATTGCCAGAGTTGATAGGATTTCTTCCATTGCTGCATTGATATAATCCTATGTGCGATACAACCAACCGTAGATATTTGAATAGAAGGTTGACAAAGGTTAATCACTGCTTTTAAAAACAAAGTTCTGCACGGGACAAGAACAAGTCAAACCGACACCACTGTTTGTCACCAATGAAATATATTATTTAAAACATGTCCTCTAACCCAGGATTCTCTGCTTAGCATAAATATTTGGATGGCAATTATATTAAGCACATTCGAAACGGGATACTCTGACTGTCCACACAATACAGGGTAACAGAACAGGTGCCACCTGTATCGAGCATCTCAGAGTAAGAAATCTCATCAATCAGGTCCCGCCCTAAACAAAATCGTATTCACCGATTATATGATTAAACTGATCCTAAACGCTGTTACTTGATTGACACATTCAGCCCTAGACTAATTGGTCTTTTTGTGACTATAAGGAAGGCCATTCCCCTGAAGGCCCCAGATATATTTCTATAGAGATGCCTGATGTCCCCAGAAGAACTGGAGCTCAATCTGAGCCCTCTCTTGTTTAAATCAGCTTAGGGTCTCATATGCTGTACTGATTTACTTGTAGGCCCTAGCATTCTTGAGCAGTCATCACCTTTCACCGATGTCCCAAGGATTAAACAGGGCATGCTGTCCAGCCCCCTTCCACCCCTCAGCTCTACCTTTGTAGTCAATAAAAGACTAACTAGAAAAGGATGACGCAATGGGAGACTCAATCTACTGGAAGCCTCCCTGCAGTTTTCTCATCATTTTACGTGTCATGTCATCTCAAATGTTGATGTAAAAAGCATAACTCAATGTGTGGGATGTTTCTGTGCCATTTAGTGTTAAGAAAAGCTAGAGCGTGAACAGGATTTTGATTATGTGGAATAATTGATCAATTGTACTGAGGAAGCTAAGTGCAGTGCATGAAACTGATGCTGTCTCTTACTAAAATCAAATGTGACACTGTAAAATCATCCCAAAAACATGATATTCAGAGGGACTTCTTTGTACTATGTCATTGAGGTTCGCTCTGTGTGCCAGGGAGGGAACACGATTGTAGTGTCCTGCTTCTTTATTGAGATTCTGCTGATGGGCAGATTGGACTGTTGGGACCACAGCCCACTCAGCATTATCGTATTTTAATCAATAGTTTACATTTAGTGCTGACACTCGAAAGAGTTCTATAGTTCAGCAGTCAAATGACATGCAACTATTGTAGATTATTAACCCCTCTCACATCACACACAGCAGTGAGAAACAGTTTCTCTTTATTGTCTCCATTTCCTAAAGAACATAGCCCTTTCAACCTAAGGAAGAATTCCATTCCTGTGGCAGAAGGAAATATTTTACAAAGCATTGTGTGTCAGGAGTACTATTTACTTGACTAAATAAAAAAAGATTGATTCAGAAACTGGGAAAAGTTTGGCGTCACTTAAACTTGTTTTCCATGACAAAATACATGAGAAAAGTTTGAATAGCTATATGAAATAGGAAAAAGGGTAATTGACAAGGTTAAAAATATGGATTTGTAATTGAAAAAATAATTGTGATAAAAAATGTGCTCTTCTCCATTTGCAGCAATAACATACCTGCAGACCTTTAGATAATCTGAAGAGATTACGCCATGCTTCCTGAAGCTCCTCCCACAAGTTGGAATGGCTGTCAGGGTTCCACCCTACCTGACTGTTGCTGGCCCGTTGGCTACCTCTGGTGGCCTTTGAGCGATGTGCTCCTCCCTGTCACGAATCACACAGTCACCAAACACCTGGCCACCTGCACGCACCTGTACCTCATCACACTGATCACTGGCCCTACTTAGTTCCCCGTTTCCCTTGGCTCAGTGTCAGTTCAAACGAAGTACCACGCTGGTCATTCTTTGTGAGGTATTTTGTTATTTTGACTCCTGCGTTTCCACGCAGCACTCGGCTTTCAAGCCTTCGCTATATATCTGACGACGTCACTATTCCCAGCACTGTACCACTCCGGTATTGTGCACATTCCCCTCCTTCCACCGAACAAACATTGTTAGAGCTTGTGCCCTACGTGCTGCTCTACACGAACACTCAACCTTGTTCGTTGC
>JACXGK010002240.1:0-57084 GCA_016801125.1 Novumbra hubbsi | reverse complement strand
CCCTAATATATCAATTTCTGCCGAGAGCGGAGGGAAGTGAGATGGCAGAGCTGTCGCTGTTTGTCACAAATGTAAACATCGCTTTGGGGCCAACTATGGACACTGAAAAGGTGCGATTATTATAATTCTCTAAACGTTTTCGTTTGTTTGACCAATAGCAAAACGTGTGTATGTGTGAGTTGTCTTTTACAGTAGCTAGCTAACGTTTCTTTCTTGTAGCTTCCGTAATGTGCCTTATTTGGCTAATGTATCTAGCTAGTTTGTTTTTGTATCAAATAGTCAAAGTTAATATTAATTAATGATAGCAAATCTAGCTATGTCGAACGTCAATACACATGGTTCAGCAGGCCACTCCTTATTATAAATGTTTACATACTACTAGCATTCTAACATATCAAGCTACGTCGCTCTACGGAGGAATCAGCTCTTCTGGACCGCCGGCGTTGCGTGAATGTTTTTCACTCAAATTTAAATGTAACTTCAAATGTGTGACATTTTAACAACCCGGATAATATAGGTCGCTGTTATATGCATTCTAGTTGTTATATGATAATACAAGTATGTTCCAAACACACGGCTTGAGGATCATTTACAGTTTTTTTTATGATTGGCAGAGCTCAAATATGAAGGAATTTGAGTGTGTGGAGCTTGGAGACATGGGGATGAAGAAGCAAAAGGTACCTAAAAGAACAATTTATTTTGCCAGTGGAGAGACCATGGAGGAATACAGTACAGATGAAGAAGATGAGGAAGAAGTTCAGGCTTCTATAGCTGTAAAGACCTCAACTGACCCGGTTGGTTTCTTTGTCCTTTTGTTTAGTCTATTGTTAGCCGTAACTTTTTAATTAATTCATTAATTAGCAGTGTAAAGAACTCTGTTTATTCCTAGAAATGGATCCGACATGGCTAACTTAGGAATGAGTTCTGTGTTGCCCTATTTATGGTTAAGCCTTGACTAATTGATGAAAGTGTTTTATTCTTGAGTTTAATGAGTACTATTGAATGAGAAGACCTAATTCAATACCATCTATGTTGAGTTCCAGATACGTTTCCTCTCATATGCTTATACCAACCAGGGGCTGTATTCACAAAACATTATATCTTACCACCAGGAAGACTCCTTAACAGCACTACAAGTTCCTAGCTAAGAGTTTCCTCTTGCAACATACTCACAAAGCTGCTAATACCAACGTTTTACTAAGGAATGGTGAGAAGTCTTAAGCTAAGAGAAAGGGCGTGTTTGACCCCGTTGCTATGGATAATGTTGCGTTCCACTAACAAGCTTACTTATTACGCCCATCGTGATTGGCTGATAGGGGAGTGGTTTCTGTCAGTGAATTCATCATAGCAATACTGTGTCAAGCTGTATTGAAAAAAATATATAGATATATTTTTTTATTTATGCTAAGTGTCCTTGATTATACATGAAACCAAGAATGACATACTGACAAGTGACAAGACGACTATCAGAAAACCATTGCAATTAAATCGATACCTTTTTAAGTGCTCCTTATCAAAAAGCGTTTCGAAAATGTTTACGTTTCGTGGGGGATTGCCGGAAATAGCCATTTTAGGATTGTTTCTGAATTAGGATTGGTCTTATTTATTAAGGAGTCCTCTTTGACTACCCCTAACTGTTCACAGATTTAGGAGCTGGTTTTAGTTCTAAAAGGCTTTGTGAAATACACTTGGAGCAAAACAATTAGGAGCCCTACAATTAGGAGTGACTGATTATTTTTAAGTTTCTCCTAAATCGGCAAGTTAGGAGCTACTTTAGCCTTAAGATGTTTTGTGAATATGGTCCCAGGCCTGTAACTTGGATTCCATTTATCCTGTGGTCATTTCTACATCATTGAATAGGAAAATTTAACATGATGAACTTTAATAGATTTAAACATTCCTGCATTTCTAAAACTTTTTGTTATAGTCTAAGTTGACCTGGGGTCCATACTTTTGGTTTCACATGTGGAGAATGGCAACCTCAACTATTTCAGGTAAATATGGTAGTATGTATTTTAGTCTTTAAAGATAATAACCTATTATATGTATATATATTTATAAAAAAAAAACAAACCTATGCAAATGTAATACTTTGTCTTTGGCTTTTTTTTCTTTCAGTTTGTGACTATCTTGGGGAGAGAATGGCCTCGTTATTTGGCATCACTTCACCAAAGTACCAGTATGCTATTGATGAGTACTACAGAATGAAAAAGGAGGTATAGTTGCTCTATTGTCTTTGCATCTATTTTGTTTATAGCAGTACTTTTTACAGAACTTGGAATGCTTCTAATATGTTACTAACAATACCTTAATAATACTATATGCATTCATATATATTTACTATATCCCAGAGTTGGCTGATCTAGTTGCTTTAGCAGTTTGTACAATCACAACTAATTCATGTTTTTTTGACAGGAAGAAGAGGAGGAGGAAGAGAACCGGCTCTCAGAGGAGGCAGAACGTCGTTTTGAGGAGCACAGCCAGGAGGTCCAGCAGCCAGCCACAGATCAGCCAGAGCCCAAATCCACCTTTGAGTTGGATCCAGATGCAACACCTGATGCCAACAGATTACCTGCCATTGTTCCAACCTAACAGTTCAATTAAATAGACACATTTTTATTTTTCTCATTTCAACAGGTAGCTTCCTCAGCCTTTTGTTGCTGTTATGTAGTATTCTTATTTTTATATTGTATTGATCTATTAATGTAGCCTGCATTGTCAATATGCTTGTACTTTTGTGTGCAATGAGAATTGCTGGTCTTTGTCAGTGAAGGAGCACACTGATATCTAATTCAACTCTTTCTGGGTTTAAGAGATTTTGTACTATTTCTTTGGTACATATTAACATTTTGCAGTTAAAGTTAGCAGAATGTTTTTCCTGTGGTTTCATGTTATCCAAATAACTATTTGTTATGGACTTTACTCATTATTTGTCAACCGTGCAGCCAATTGATTGTTACCAGGAGAAGTTATCTAGTCTTTTCAGAAGGTCCAACGAGGGGCCCATGAATGGCACAAAACCAGAAAGCAAGTAGCGTGATAAGAACCTGAATGGCATCATATGTGCTAATATCAACTGACAATTGATTCAAATTGTCAGATTGACTGCTATGTAAACTGTGCAAAGGCCCCAAAGAGTTTGGAATACCCAGACACTTAATATTATGAAAATATTAAATGTACTCACCTTACACTGCTTTATCCAATAAGTCAATGAAGGTAAACATATTTAAGTGTAGTAATATTTTAAAACGTTTAATTTGTAGGCTTTTTAAAATAATTTGAGTGAAATACATTTACATTTCTGTACTGTACATTACTAAACATTAAACTGGTTCAACACATTTGAGGTATTGCGGAGTCCTGAACATTGGAGTGTGTTTTAACTATAATATCCTCTTCTTTCTTAGTCTTTCCCAGTTTGCCAGAAGATTTATGTATCGTCAAGGTCAGTTGTGTTGTTGTCATTGTCGTTAGCAACTAGAACTTCCCTGTTTTCATAGGTCCAAAAGCCATTTAGATCAATGAGGATGCTGGTTACTGTGTCACCTTGGCTACTGTTCACTAGATCCTGCAGCGTGATCTTGCACGGATCCTTTGGCTTCACCATGTCAAAGATCTCATCCTGGAGACATAACACAGTATTATGATTTAGAGAGACAAGGCAGCAAAACTCAACACCCAGTTAGCACAATAACAAATAAATTGTGTAAAATCACAACAAATACTTGACACCTGCAACCTGATCCCTCTAGGGGAGAGTAATCTTTTCCAACCGACATTTTTTAACACTTCTATAACCTATCCAGTAGTATAATACCTGACTGGTTATATTTATCCGGTCTTAACTGGAGTATAATTATTTTTACATGGGGTGTATACAGTAACATGGGTCAAAATCTAATTACCTTGACATCCTGGAAGGATACTGGCTCCTGTCCATGGATTTTCATCTGTTCCTGAATAGCCTAGTAGAAAAACAGATGTTTCTATGTGACATATTAACCTTTTTATAACATTACAGATCATTAATTTAGTTGTCTATGTAACAATGTCCAAACAAAATGCTGTGGGGTCTGCCAAGTTTGGCTCCCGGTTATTTGACAAGCAAAAGATTTTTCACCTTGCCAGCCCAGTGATTCTACCTAGCATCTACCGATCAGATGCTCAAACTGTCATTTTATAAATTGGACTACATAAATATTCACTCTAATAAAATTATCCAAGTAACTGATTAGTTAGGCTCATTAGGCTTGCCTAAATCCCTTTCAAATAACATCATACTTAGTTTAGATGAATCCCAAAAAAAGGACAATTAAATACATTTGAATAAAATTGTAATGCAACAAAATGTGAAGAGGGGGTGTTTATGTATGGGATCCACTGTTCAATAAGCAGGACAGACCGATGTTATGTCAGATGTCCATCTCACCCTGAAAAAGTAGTTGAGAGCAAAGACGTTGAGGTAGCCTTTGTTCTCCATGTCCAGTAGCTTGAAGATGTACTGCAGCGCTGCAGGCTCCTTCCTGTTCTCCAGAGCCAGAACAAAGTCCAGATAGGTCTTGTAGTCCTGGGAAAGACAAAAACAAAGGAAGGACCGGGTTTGGTTTTAGATCAGCTCATCACATTACAAATGTGTTGTGTTCATAATTTAAACCTTAAATGATTGGAACACTTAATAAAGATGCTGTATAAAATACACATCCCAGGAAATTAGCTATAAACATAGAAACATTGTATTTCATTGGCAGTTAACCAAAACATAAAGATTTAAATGTCAAAAGTACTTAGTTCACCCATCATAACGGCACTGAACCTTGTCCCATGACTCCATATAAAATATTTGCAAAAACCACAGGTTTTCAATGGGATTCAAGAGTGTTAGGTGGCAATTGCACAATGTTTCTTTGTGGTCAATTACATACTTAATTACACATTACAGATTGCGGGCTGAATATTTAGTTTAAAAAAGAGCATTTAAAAAGCATAGCAATCATAGTGCCATTCGGTTTTCATCTCAAAATCCCAAACAAAATGGTTGCACTTTGTTTTTAAACACACTCGTTCTTAACAACACCAGCATCAATGCTTCTTTTCCTCAAATAATCAAACCGTTTCAGAACCGAAGACGGTTTTTACCATCTCTCCGTCGTAGGTGAGGCACTCCTGGTACACCCGGTCCAGAAAGACACCAGTCAGGGTGCCGGTCCCATACCGACACAGCTCCTCCTTACTCAGCATGCCATTGTGGTCCTTGTCCAGATTCAGATACTGGCCTGACAAAGACACACCACATCGGCCATGTTAGACTGCCTGGAGAAAATCTAGACTACATCCTAGTTTCTATCTAGAAATGCAAGTGTCGCCAGCTTCATATTAGTCAAGTCCATAAGCCATTTAAGTGGTTTACCATAAACTCGAAGAGCAGAGGGTGCAGAAAACCAGTTGGATTCCTGGCTCTCCTTGGATAGCTCCTCGTCTCTCAGTTCCAGCAGATCGTCCAGAAAGCTGCAGGCCAAGATATCTTGAATCTTAATTTTCCCTGAAAATATACAATTGAGAAAGACTGATTTTAATTTGGTGGACACCAACAAAATATAATTGTACAGTTCGGGATTATAAAACCCCAAAACGTTGGAAGCATGCGCAGATCTATTGCTTTTATGTTGGGTAATTATCGTAAAACAGACCTGTCCGTAGGGGATCCAGGAAAAAAAAGAACTTGCGCACAGCGGTGCAGACATAGAAGGAATAGAAGGACTTCTCCAGGCCGTCAAGCTGAGGGAGGGTGGGGATCAACTCTAAAATGTAGTTCTCCAAATCCTGTAACAGAACAGAAATACCTACTTCAGTTCCCCAGAAATCTGGCATCTTGGATAATTGATTTGTGGAAATTGCAGATCCTTTTTCATTCCTCAGTACAAAGCACAAACAGGTTACTTTAAAAGGAATCATGGATGGAAGAGATGTCACCATTTCAACACCCACCAAAAATAGCTTTTTGGTTAAAAGTATAATATTGACAGTGCTTACAGACTCACGGAGGTAGCCCTGTCCTGCCACATCGTATAGACTCAGTCCTATCCTTGTCTGGTGAAGCCACACTGAAATAAGAGTCAAAAACCATCATCAGAATAACAAAATACTAGCATTACTGTACTGCCAAAAACCATTTAGTGTTACCCAATCCCTAAACAGGACTGAACATTCAACATAATTACAATAGTTTGTAATGACCCTATCCCGTGTTTGGTAAAATTTACATTGTTTATGAATATAATTGTAAAACAAGCTACAGTTATGACAACAGAAAGAATCTATTTAACAAAAATGTGCTCATTGATCTACACTTTAAGTCCCAACATGCATATAGCAAGTAACTAAGCATAATATTCATTTGTGGATAAAAGAAATCGATGACAAACCTTTTCTCATGACATAGTTAAAGAACTGCATAATTGATATCCTGCCATATGGATCGTTGTGGAGGAGTTTGGCATACACTCTGGCAGTGAAGAACTGCCTGGGATAAAAAGGGAAGAATTCCATAATCTGTTCCAAATTATGTCAGAAAAGGTGTTGGAGTATAATTTGCCTGTGTCAAGACAGTCTTGAAGTGTTTTCATTTGGCACACATTGCAAAAACAACATGATAAAACAAAAACATTTACTCAAAATGCTCTGCATCATGACTAAAAAGTTGTGGAATTCACATGTTTATTGAATACGCAAAACTGGGTAATTAACTCATACATAAATTAATTTTACAAATTAAAATACAAAGAATCAAGGCATTATGTACTCACTTGCATTTTACCCCTGCTTTTTCTCCAACCTTCAAAAAACTATCATAGCTGATCATCGCCTCCTCTCCTGTCATGGGAGGCACTTGGTGTTTGTCCAGCAGAAACCAGAGGTTCTAGATAGCAGAATGACTATTTAGCTTAAATAATTGAATGGCTGCTTGAATATTTCAGAGATTCGGTTACTTTTAAATCTCTATATTTGACAAAATATTAGTTTGATTCAGGTATTTCCCACATTAGTCTCACCTGCAACTCCTCATTGTCCAGAAGCTCCCGGCTCTTCCTTTGAAGAAAAACTGCTCTAGATTCCTCTCGCAGTTTCTGCAGGAGAACTTCATCTTCTGCAGGAAGCTATTAAGACCACAATTATATAGGACAATTTAAAAAGGAAAACAAAAGCAGGCTAATGTGTGTTTGACACATTTCTGAAATATCTTCATTATTTGAAAATAAAAAATTTAAACGGTTAACATTTCTTTGTTAAAATGTTATGTTTTGTCAGAACGTTCGATTGCTTGCCCTGTAGTAGAAGCGTGGAATGTTCTTATAGTCTTCTCTATTGCTTCCTCCTCCCCTCCACTCTGTGTAGTATTTACTGAAGAGTGCTGTCTCTTCTGCTTTCTTCTCCTCCTCCGTCCTCTCATCTGAACCGAAATTGACAGAGGTTAAAATAACAAAAGGTTGTGTGAATGTTCAATATTTCAATAGCTAACTATATTTTATAGGTCAGTTAAAACAAATTATTGTACAGTTGTGTTAGTTAGCCACGTCCCGCTACAGAAAAGATATAGTCAGTTAATCATCTGCTAATGACTAGCTTACTTTTAGATGTGAGACATATATAATATATATAACGTTACTAACGCACACAAAAAAGAAAAACGCTAACTACAATACAGTGGTTAGCTAACAAAACGTAGGTAGCTACGCTACTTGAATAAACAAAACAGAAAGATTATAACTGGTGGAAGCAACAAACCTTTCTTAGAGGATGCCAATCTTCTTTTCAAAAGCTCTTTCCAGTGCACTACCTCGTCGTTTGTCATTTTAATTTCTGTTAATTTGTAATAACATGAAAATAAGTTAAGCAATCATATTAAAACTTCCAGGGATGTTAGTTTTAGTATATCCCAGAGCCGTAGAGGGAGGGTCTGGTATATCCCATAGGGTTAGCTCGCTTGTGATTGGTCGGTTTTCGATATGTGACCTCTGAACTGCATCACGAATGCCATAGTGTTTTGACGTCACATTATGCGACGTTCATATTCTGCAGGTGTGCGCTATAGGTTGTGAAAACATCTATTTGATCAAATACCTTACAAAAGAAATACGTGTTGGTCTTCCCGAATCATTATTAATTTAATGAAACAGGTATTTTCAGCTAAATGTTTGATTAGGCAATGTTAAAATGTTTTGACCACCTAGCTAGCTAGTCTGGAACTTTCTCAGATATTGTTGTGATTTATTCGACAAGTGGAGAAAGACAGCATCGTTTTGGCTGTACAAGTAGTGGGCCTCGAACCCACGATACTTTTAAAGGACAGCTGGCAATAGCGTATATAGTTAAAGTATTTAGCCACCTTTATAATTTTGATTATGAAGGATATATAATGTCAATTGTTGGTGAACAGTTGTTGAAATTGTGTATCATCATATTTTATTAACACATTTTCTGTTAGCAATGGGCTCCTTCCTTATATCAAGACCAATATTATTTTTGAAATACTGTAACCCACAATATAACCCAGGCACTGCTAGCTTTACTCTCATTAGTAATGTGATTGGCAAGCAATTAGGTAGTGCCAGACTCTTATGCACTAAAGGTGTGGGCAGACTTAGTGACACAAAACGGAGGGAATTTAATATAAGAGAGAGGCCCAGTTTTCCCAATTCAGTGTTTGCTTCTGGGACCGCTAAGAGAACCGCTGAATACCAAAAAAGAAGGGCAGAGGCAGCCCTGCAGGAGGAGGAACCTGACTTCCCCAGAAAGAAGAAAAGTGTGGAACCCCCAGACCACCCTCTTACTGCCTCAGAATGGAAGTCCCTCCAATTGACCTCATCGAACCCTGATCGCTTTCACATACGAATGATGTCCTCAATGTTGGCAAATGGAACGGACGTCAATGTGGCAAAGTCTCTCCTGGCTTACGTTGCTATGGATACTGGGACACTGTCTTACGAGCTGCTTCTGCGGTACCTTACACTGTGTGTTGGCGGCGGCCACAATTCAGAGGTGTCTGACGTGTACAACATCATGAAGAACCAGTTCAAGACGTTAGACACTGGGGCCTCTAGCCTGTTTATAAAGGGCTTCAGTAGGACAGAACGCTGGAAGGAGGGGCTGGACATCCTGGAGAACATCAAGAGGGCCATCATGCCGTCACCACGTAATTACGGTGATCTTATCACTGGGGCGGTGCTGCATGGTGACAGTGCCACAGCTTGGGCCCTGTATGCTGAGCTGATGGAGAATGGCCTCACTCCTACTCAGGAGACATGGCAGACCCTGTTCCAGTGTGGTCTCGCTCTGCAGGGCCACGAGGACCAGCTGAAGTCCATCCTGATTCATTTGCGGGACAACCAGGTCTATCCCAAGGAGACTCTTGCCAAAGCTATCAAAGCTTGGTTTGAGAGGTAAGTCCTCATACAGGCTACTGAATAGGCATAACATCACATGTTGTTTTTATGAGATAGTATGGGCAAAGATGTTTTTATTAATCCAATTTTGCCTAGACAATATATTTTCCAGTGTAAGTCTAGATCGGCAGAGTGGGCAGAATTTAGGAAAGGAGGTTGGGCAGAGCAAATCACATCAGTACTTTGTTGAAGCACCTTTGGCAGGGATCGAGTCACAGTCTCAAGTTTTCTTGGGTATTACGCTACGAGCTTGGCACACATTTAAGGGAATTTCTCCCATTATTCTCTGCAGATTCCGTTAAGCTCGGTCAGGTAGGATTGGGCACATTGGTGCCACTCAGGGACATTCACAGACTGGTCCCAAAGCCACTCCTGTGTTGTCTTGGCTGTGTGCTTTGGGTTGGATCTGTCTGTCCTTTGCCCTATTTATCTTTCACTCGATCCTGACAACTTTGCCAGTCCCTTCCGCTGAAAAACATCCTTGATGCATCCCCAGAGCTGCCACCAACATGGATAACCTTAGCGATGGTATTGTCCAGGTAATGAGCGTTGCCTTGTTTCTTCCAGGTGTGACAATAGGAATTCAGGCCCAATAGTTCAATCTTGTTTCTCATTATCAGAGTCCTTTAGGTGCCTTTTACTACGGAGTGGTTTCTGTCTGGCCACTACCAATAAGGCCTGATTGGTGGAGTGCTGCAGTTGGTTGTTTTTCTGGTAGGTTTTCCCATCTCCACCCAGGAACTTGGGTCAGTGTGGTCATCAGGTTCTTGGTCACCTCCACCAAGACACTTCTCCCACGGTTGCTCAGTTAGGCCATGCAGCGAGCTCTAGGAAGCATTAGTGATTCTAAACTTTGACATTTATGTCTCTTTTTTCTGGGTAGAGATGGGCTGCTCTGCACTATTCCAATCTTTTGTTCCTGAAAACCCCTTTTTTACTTGATTTGGAACAAAACCTTGTGTCAAACTGGTTTTGAAATTGAGGTGGAAATACCAACAGCTTTGAATTTATAGAGTGAAAACCCACAAAAAGACACATTTGTGATATTGCTAGAGTTAGCTGTGTGAAATTTTTTGTAGTTATTCCAGTTAGTATTAACTTGTTTCAAAGTACTTGTTGCAAAATACATGTTTCCGCCGTTCTCTGATGCCTGAATACACGGGTCAATGCTTTCAAACGTCAACTTCTTCTAGACATCTTATTTAGCAGTTGAATTACGAACGTGTTCTGCAATCCTCACTTCAGTGGTGGTATAGCGCAGGACATTGCCGACTTCTAAGCTACTCTACTCAAGATAGAATCCTAATTAACTCTACAAAATGCTTTCATTCGAAACCGCACTGTTTATTGTCGTTCAAATAATGTGTTTCATTCAGTGCATCTTATGACATGTTTTTAATCCTTACTACTTTGTCATCCAAAACAATAGATGAATGGTTAAATTTAAAGCAAACCTGAAAGACAAGAGAAATGTGGGAAAAATACCTCACATTCTAATATCCCCACTGCGCTGCTATATAACACCACAACAAATGTTTCAATTGTTTTAGAAAATGCTGTTCTGCTTGGGCGTGCACTGATGCTCTATTTCAGTCAGGCTGTAACATAACAAAATGTGGTTAAGTGAGGGGGTCTAAATACTCTCAGAATGAACTGTCTCATACTTTTTGGAACAGAAAACTGTATTAAGATCAGATTTATGAGCAGAAAATGGTTCCTGATGATATCTTCTCCCGCCAGTCTTCCAGACCAGAAGTGGAGTGGAAACTGGTCCAGTTCAGATTCTAGGTGAGGAGATAAAGCTTACACTACCATTTAAAAGTTTGGGGTTACTCAAATGCCCATGTTTTTTGAAAGAAAAGAAAATGTTTTGTCCATTAACATAACATTATATTGATTAGAAATACAGTGTAGACATTGTTGATGTTGTAAATGACTATTGTAGCTGGAAATGAGTTAGATTACAGGCTCAAACTAGAGTGGTTTCCGCCTGACCTCACAGGTCCTTCACTGGTAGCTTCATTAAATAGTACCCGCAAAACAGTGAGGAGGCAACTGCTAGGCAGAGTTATTCCCCTGTCCAGGGTCTCTCTTCTTTTGCCCATTTTAGGATTTTCTTTTAATTGACCAATCTGAGATGTGGCTTTTTATTATTATTTTTTTACTCTTCCTAGAAGGCCTGCTTCCGGGAGTCACCTCTTTGTCGTTGATATTTAGACAGTTGGTGCTTTTCTGCGAAGGGAGTATTACACATAGAGATCCTCAGTTTCTTGGTAGTTTCCTGCATGTAATGGGCTTTATTTCTCAGAACAAGAATGGACGGATGACTTTGAGTAGAAATGTCTTAGCTTCTGGCCATTTTGAGCCTGTAATCAAACCCACAAACGGTGATACTGAACAAGTATACAGATGGACAGTTTTATTGCCTCTTCAATCAGCACACCAGTGTTTAGCTGTGCTAACATAATCACAAAAGGGTCTTTTGACTAATGATCAATTAGCCTTTTTAAAATGATTAACTTGGATTAGCATACTGTACCATTGCAACACAGGAGTGATGTAGATATTACACTGAAAATCAGTTGTTTCCAAATACAATAGTAATCAACAAGATAAACCATTCGATTTCTGATCAATTTTATGTTATTTTAATGGACAAAACATGGCCTATCTTTCAAAAACAAGAACATTTCGCTTGTGTATTTAAATTCTGTAAAAGCGCCTTTTCCATACAGTTTGTTTTATCGTTCTCTAAACTTCTGGCTCTGTGACCTTTACTGGTTTAACCAGGGGAGTATGTCGGAGCTGCCGTGCGGAACTGGAGTCTATCCAGCTGAGTCAGGAGGAGTATGACAAGCTAAAGGCCAGTGTGATGAAGGAAGTGATCCAAGGCAGGGATGTGTTTAAAAAGACCACTCCAGAGGTTTGCAAACCTTTTTGCACATTATGGTGTCTATGCTACATTTCAGAAAAAGTTTCTAATTCAAGCCATTATAGTTGTTATTAACAGCTAGATTGGCAGCATGCAATGGGATCTTTTGGCACCTGGCTAGTATTACGATTTATTTGCATGCATTTTAACAAGAATTTGTAAGGCTTAACAAAGTTCACAAGTTCTTCCAGGCTTGTAAAGTTAACAAAGCGCTCTCTCACCACATGTGAGTGGCATCTTTAAAAAAACAATGACATTATTGAATGTTTGGCACAGAAATACACCTGAGAGTGTGTTGGAATGGTTGAAAGTCCACGGAATCGTTGGGTAAAGGTCCGCACATTTTCCACCTGACTGCGTAGGCCACTGCGTATCAAAGCTATAGTTCAGTTATGCTACTGTTTGAAATTATATTATGCTTAGCTTGTAATATTTTGTAACAATGGTCTTTTTTGCATTACAGAAAACAAATTGTTGGCCCATTTTCGAATTTCTCTGGCAGAAAACCCCAGGTTGAACAACATCATAATGACAGAAAATAGTCCCACTGAATAGGATGGCCAATAGAGGGTGCTGGTGTTGCACCAAACCCAGTCAATGCGATGTGACAAGGCGGGTTGGTTTTCTCAGGCACCTTTTACCCTACATAGCTCAACAGCATGGATACACTTATAACTGCTATGTAGTTAGTTTGCATTGCAAAACAGTGCTCACAAAAGTATATATTGTAATGAAATCCTTTTGTTAGCTTCTACCAGCCCCTCCAAATTTGTCAGCTTGGGGTGCAAATAACAGCATTTAAGTAACCGTCGCATTAGACGTGCGTGCAAAAAAAAAGGAGTACAATGCAAAACTTGACTTGTGCATAAATAATAACAATATCTTAATGAAACTTAAATTGAACACAAAACCCTTTGTTTTCTAAAAGCTATGCTCATCAATGTATCAAAGATAGCATAAGCTGTAGTATGAGTGGGTGGGTGTGGTCCAAAAGTGTTTGCAGCCATACCTATGGGTCCTTTGGCCATATTGCTCACCCTCCTATGTGGTGTAGGTACCTGGGACAGAAGAAAACTGCAGTGCCTAGGTGGACCACCAGATTGCCTTCCATAGCAAGAAATACCAAAAGATTCAAATAATTATCTAAACAAATATCTAATAAACACCATGACCTAGATGGGGCATAGCAATAAATATGGCGCTTATTAAGAAAATGCCAATTTGGCTCCAACATTGTCAATGTGTTTGATGTAGTAATGTATGTTCCATCATTGAGATTTTATGATGCATGTTAGGAAAGCTTCGACTAGCTAACAGGAGCATCATAAGTACAATTTCTGTATATATGTGAGGCTAGTTAATGGCAGTTTATTTAGCGATGTTGAGATGAGCTGTATTGTATTGTTAGGTGTCTGTTCTGAGCTGTGATCCCTCTCTGTTTTTTTTAGGTAACACTAGTCTTTTGTGACATATTTGTACCGGGGAATAGCTCGGACATTTTTAAGATGGCTGCAGTCATATAATCTGCACAAAAGAGTTTCACATTTCAACTCTCAATAGGCTCTCACATGAGTGACCCTGGAAAGTCCCCCTGGCAGCTTGTGCATGCGTGTGTTTGTGTGGACTCTAACCCCCCATGGCTTTATGAATGAGTAGTTTATTAAGTGAAACCAGTGTGCGGCACTCACTGCTAATGTTCAGCTTGGTTATGAGGTCTTGAACATGAAAATGCGCCAGAAAGATCCATTTGGAATTAATTTAAAAACATCTGTACCACTTTTTATTAACACATACTGACAATTATTAAAAAAACAGAATCAACTTGTTTTTCGGATATGCTTCATTAGCAAGCAAATGTTCTCAGTTTGTCCTAAACAATACAGCCAGCGGAACATTTTGTATGTTTAGGTTTTAACATAATTGTATGTTAAACATATTCAAGTTCATTGTGGTGCAGTAACTAACCAGGAAATGGGGATGTGTTTTTGCAGTATGTTGACAGGGAACAGCCTAGCGTGCAGGGTTTTTTCCATGTAGACCTAGTTATATCCTGTTCCTCGAACTTTGGACCCAACTAGAAGATGACAGACAGGTTGAACAGCCTTTTTGTCACCTGGAACAATTGTCTCTGAAAACCCCCAAAATGTTCCTAACTCTTTTACATGTAAAACCACATTGCTATGAAAAGACAATGAAGTGCAGTCATTCATATTTTGTACAGGCTAATGGTCAATCAATTATGTAATGGGCATATACAGTCCCTGATGTTTCTTGAATGTCCTGTACTTTTAGAATGTATTCTGCATTGCCAATGGGTTTCTGTAAATATATTGTTTCTTTCTATCGCATAGACGTCTCATGTCAATGCTGTTGCCTGAAAAGTCACTGTAACTGAATTATTTTACAGTATGATCAAGCAGGCCTACATATCTGCAAAGGGCATGAGTATATACTCCTTTACTGTGGTTTTGACTCACTAATAGGTTTGTACCGGGGTGTGGTTGGGGATTTCTGTAACTATTTGCATCGCAAAGACAAAGAAGTAAAAGTACCGGCCTGTTCCATTAGATAAAGTAGGATAGAGGTGTTGTATAGTTATGCAGATGGGGGGTTGTGGCATATACTACATCTAAGAGCTGTTCCTCTGCACAACGCACAACTCCACAAAACCTAGAGATGTATTCATTTAATTATGGTTAATAAGGCAATTAAAGTAGTAAAAGGGGATATGATGTCACACCAGTAGGATAATATATTATATATGACCAATATAATAGCCAATCAGCATTTGGGACTTGGTTTATAATGGACACATATACAACCACAGTTCCAAAAACGTTGGGAATGCCGTGTAAAATGCAATTTTCCAAGCAGAAATTGAAATGTTGAAACTGAGAAATGTTATTGTTTTTGGAAAAACCCATTTAAATTTGATGCCAGCAACAAATGGAAGCAGCGTTTCTGGGTCTTGTTGATATCTGGTTTCTTTGCGTGGTTCTAACCTGTATTCAGGATGCAGCGACGCAGTGTACATAATTATATAATGTACCTGTAGATAATGAGATTCCCAAACTGGTAACGATGAGGAACGTTTTTCTTAAAATGTTGCACTATTTGTCTGTGCAGTCTTTCACAGAGTGGTGAACCCCTCCCCATGTTTACTTCTGAAAGATTCATCTTCTCTGTGGTGCTCTTTTTTTAACCAATCATGTTGCCAATAAACCTAATTAGATGTGAGATGTTCCACCAGGTTTTCTTCCTCAGTCTATGGTTGCCACTGTCCCAATTCAAATTGGGCATATTTTCTTAAAGAAACAATAACATTTCTCAGTTACAACATTTGGTATGTTGTCTTTGTTCTATATTATAATGAATATAGGGTTTAAATGAGTTGCACGTCATTGCATTCAGTTTTTCTTTACATTTTACACAGTGTCCCAACTTTTCTCAAAACTTGGTTGTATAAGATGTCTTCTCATCTTGTTTTGCGGTTGTTGGCTGCAGTTGGTCCTTCTTGTAGCATGCTATGGGTCTTAGAACCTCTTTTTTATGCATACATATAGCTTAAAAATCACATGTACAGTTGGTGGTGTGGCCTGGGTTTGGCATGTGGCCGAGCCAGAAATTCCCCACTGTATTGTTTTTTTCCAGACACATTTCTGAGTTCAGTTCCAATTGAGGGAAGCCCTGGCTGTTCAGTCATTATGTCCCTGTTACTTAAGTTCATTCTTGTTTTGTACTGAAAGGTATGCATTGTAAGCTAGTGCATGCAACATTGAATTATGTTTTTAGATTTAGTGTGTTAATGTAACCGTATGTATAAACTATTAACCAAATATTTATCTATCTCCTAGGAGCTGGAGAGCTTTAAGAATTTTGTTAAGCGGAAGCCTAGCTTTGACGTGGTCATAGATGGACTCAACGTGGCCAACATTGGTATTAAAGGGAAACAGTCAGAGACGGTGAGTGTCTTCTATCAGATTGTGAAGCCAAGGTAAGGCTTTGCCTATTCTGAAATCCGAAAGTAGCAACAGGCAAGGCCCGCCTATCTATTTCCTGTGTAAAATAGGTGCAGCCTGCATGTGCTACTTAAATCTTGCAGGATTAAATGCGTTCATTTTAGAAATGTTTTCCGATTAACACCAGTTTTTGAAATGTCATTTCGAAGTACTTCTTGGTCAGTAATTTAATGCAGCATCTCAAAACCTGTATAACAGAAAAAGCTAACATTATTTAGATGAATTTATTATGTAGGAATCAAAATATTTACAAATTAGATCTGCACTCTTATCTGATTTTGCAAAGTATCTACAGCTCTGGAAAAAGAGACCACGTCAAAAAAAGGAAAATCTCAAGTGAGGAACAGAAAGGTTTAATTAAAGAGACCACTTCAAATTAAACCCTCCTGTTCCACACTCAAAACATTCCACTTGGAAAGGAAAGAAAAAGGTGCAGTGGCCTCTTATTTTTTCCAGCGCTGTATATGTGTCATCTATAGCAGGGGTGGGCAAATATTTTGGCTCGGGGGCCACATCAGGATTTTGAAATGAAATGGAGGGCCACATTTGTTTTTGTAATTTGTTAATCATAATTGATTTGGAGGCCAGAAAAGGACATTCTGTGGGCCGGATGGGACAGCCTTGTGGGCCGCATTTGGCCCTCGGGCCGTACTTTGCCCACCCCTGATCTAAAGGTTTCAGGTTTGGTTTCATATCTTTTCAGCCAAATGAGCCCTGGTGGTGCTCTGATAGATGGCCATCTTAAGTTATCTAGAAGAAATATTTTCCTTAGAAAATATTTTAACAAATGTTCATCTTTATTAAAACAGGAAATGTAAAGGTTAAAATCACGTTTTGTCATCATGGTGAGCATTCCCTTGTCGTTGCGGCTACCTAATGTATGTTTCACAGAAACATGATGCTGAACAGCAATCGAAAGGAAATCACACTGTGCAACTAGGAAATTGTACCAGACACAGAGCCCAACAGCTCTATGAGCTAATGAAAATGTTATGTTATTGGCAATAGCCGGTTAACGGAAGCCCTGCTCTCCACCTATCTGCACTTAACTTAATTGAAAACTGCTGCATTCTCTAACATGTAAAGAAAAGAAATCTGTTATGAAAAGACCTGCCAGACTCATTTGAACAGCGCTCATGAGAAGGCATGTAACATGGGGGCTCGTCCGGTTCTCCATATGTTCTGCTTGGTTAGCAGGTTTATTTTGATTAGGAGATAGCGTAGCATTGATGTAGCCTGGGCTGGCTTTTGGGGTGCCGCATAGTTTTCTTTGGGTTAGAGCCTGTTTTTATGTGTACTTCGGCTGGTGTGTTATTTGGCTGCCGCTTTGTGTGCAGTTTTTTTTGTACAGTGAACAGTGTTGATTGTTTTCTGAGCATAGGTAGGTAGGCACGTTTGGTCAGACCATTGAATCTGACAGACGGGTGAGGTTTTGCGCTTTTGCATTTGCATTGTCATAGGACAAGCAATCATTGAAAGCCCTGCCTTGATACTCTGCCCTTTACCTATGCTACAAGAACAGCGTTGGACAAACTAAGGCTCAGCCAATTCTATCCGGCCCACGATTGGCAATTAAGTAGCTTTCAGATGTAACAAAAATTATAATTATAATGATAACTCACTCTTATATATCTGAATCTGGATTTGAATTATTTAAACATTAAATAATGGACCTTCTTTATTTTTTTGGGGGGGGGTGTTTCTGGCCTAAAAATAATTTTTGATTAACAAATCACACAACAAATGTGTCGCTCTTAATTTCTAAATCCTGACATGGCTCCTAGAGGCACAAGGTTTCCCCTCCTTTGTATTTGAACATTATGCACATGCACAGTTGACGTATCTCTTCTAGTTGGCAAGACGACAGCTCATGACGTGTGTTTAAGTTCATACTTGACTATAGAAATTGGAAGTAATCTTCCAATGCGGAGGTCGTTAATGTGGACTTTTTTTATTACTTGAGTGTTCAAGATCAGTCATCGTTAATGCAAATAAGCTAGGTTGAATCGTTGGGGGAAAGTACTTGAATTTTCGAGCTCACAATCTTGTGAAATTTCTTGTAACAAAATACATATTTCCACCTATATTTAATTGTTTCTGACTCAGTACAACAAAGTAATTCTGGGTAGGATGGATGTTCCACTTGTCTCACGCTCTACTATTACCACTAAATTATAATATGGTCCACCGCCACACCACGTAGACCCAAATGCAAATCCTTAACCCTTAAAATCGATTGATGATTGGCGCACCCGTTACATTTTTATTAATATCTCCGGACTGGTTAAAGATAAAAGCTTCGTTTTTGTTCCACTTTGTAGAAGACAGTCGGCGCTGCAAAGAATGACTTATCATTTGTTTATTTCTGTGAAGTAGACGCCTTACAATATCGACCACAAATCCACAGTATTTCAAGATTTCAGCAAAAAAGCTACACATTTTTTCCAGATGTGGCACGTCTAGGCCCAGAATCAAATTTTGTGTAAATAGATTTCCACCAAACTGATACAGGGACCCTATATTTTAAAAATTTGGTTGATATTATTTTATATTTTCATACATCACATTTGGATACCCCTGGGGATATCCAAATGTGATGTAAAACAGCCTACCTGTTGTATTATAATGTGTTTTTACAATAACAACAACTACATTTTTATATTTATTCACTTAATTTCACATTAATACTCATGGAAGCTTCTCAAACAATGTTTCTATTCATCCTTCTTTTAGTTTAGGTTTTACAGAATCGACTTTATAAAGCACATCATTCTACTATAAAGGATGACATCCTGGGGTCAAAATGTCAAAGTAGTGACAGGCAGATTTTAAATCGCAAGAAAGCTTTAGACTTTTCAGGGTTAAAAGGGATGCCTTTTAATTCAAACTGAGTTAATCAACAGATATCCAGGCACGTGAGATTCTTATGTTCTTTCCCCACTTGGTGAGACATTATTTGTCACAGCTAGAGGGTGCTCTGGCAAGCTGTGTATGGATGATGACACAAACTCACTTTTAGATCAGGTCCGGTGGGAAGGAGGGTTATATTTTTAGTGTGGCGTATATTTATTAAACCATGGACTCATAGCCAAACATAGAAATTCACAGAGTATGGTCAGACTGTGGGCAAAACCCCTATTTACCACATTCTGGCTAGAAGTGTGTCATTTGCATGCACACTGAATTACCTTTCCACCTTGCCACAGCTGTTTGCCATCGTTTTCTTATGGTAGGCTGCGGTGAGAATGGTATGATGCCCTCAGGGCACTGACTGAATAGAGTAGATACTAATCACATGCAAATGTAGCACAAGGAGCATTGTTCCAACACATACAGACCCTGGTGCCTTATTGAGGGTTTTCTCTTCCATTCGCATATGACTAACATCAGTATTGAATGGGTTAACTTGATTCTGTCCTAGTTTCACAGTTAAAGGCCACATGTCCCCAACCCACACGTCTGAAGCCTTGACCACATCAGACAACCAGACATGTAGGAGTTTGTGCGCATGGGTAAAATCTTGACATCTACTATTAACAGCTATTTGCATTGAGTAAGAGTATTTCCTGTAGACATTATAATATAGGTTTTCCAATATTTGAATGTATTTTTTTAGATGAATGAAAACGTCATTGCTTACAACAATGTGGTGAGAAAGATAATTCACTTGTTATGTTGGTTGTCTTGTGAATTTCTGTGTAAACCACAACTCTGCTGTTCCTAGTTCACCTACATGAGGTAGTAGAAAATAGCCAAAATCAACACTTGTATGTCTCCAGTGGGTAGAAAGAGCACGAGATTTGATCTGATAATATTTAATATTTGACTAGACAAGCTCCCTGATTTTTTTTTTTTTTTTAAATACACTACAGTGCATAAGAAAGCACCTGCGTTCCTCCACTCATTTATTCAGGATTTTCCTTTCTTTGTCACCAGTCTGTATTTCCAGCAACTACAAAAGAATATTTGAGTCACTTAATTTGATAATATTCATTTTTGGAATTCACACTCAATATGTTATTTTCTATGGTATTATGTGCTTACTTTATGCAGGCCAGTTTAGTTATTCTACACTTAGAGAAGCCATTTCTGTATGGACTTCACTTTGAACCTGGGGGCGTTTTCATGCTGAAACAGGAAAGGGTCTCCCCCAAAACCGTGGCCACAATGTTGAATTGTGTGTAATCTTGCCGCACTGGAACTAAGGGGGTTGGTTAACATGGACTTGTCAAGGTTTCATGTGCAGTGGCTTTGTATGTAATTTTAATGTGCTTTGTATGTTGTTGTTTTTTTAAATGCAGAAAAGTAAAAAAGTGTATATATAAATAATAATTCATCTCACATTTTTTACATGTGGTAGAATCACTAAAATAAAGCCATAAACACAATGAAGTATATTTTAAATGGAACATCTTGTGAAATCAAAACTACAGAGTAGTCATTTCCATCCATTATATGCAGCAACATTATAAACCACAAAGCTTTATGGGTCCAATCCCAATGTCCCCCCTAAACCTTGAACCCTCACAGACTTAACTAACTTGGTTAACTCACCTGGTTAGTGAATGAGTGCAAAAGGGCTCAAAATGCTTTAAAAAGGAATGGGACAGCACTATTGTAATATTCTTGGATCAAATCTGATGAAAGCATATTTGGAAATTACAAACTACACAAAGTTGTGGCTATATGAACTGTGCTATGAATCTGTCTGTGAACTTTGAGTATATGCTTGCATGCTAACTTTTTTTATAAACATGTTGACGTCCGAAATGTTTATTGAGTTAAGCAAACACCTTTAACAGGTTTTAATAATTTTTTTCATACGATCGAATGTTGTATTTGCATATGATATTTAACAAGGTTAACACCTTGCTTTTATTTTATTTGTAAAAAAAAAAAACATTTACGTTTTGATTTTCTTACGCTCAATACATTTGAGGTCAATTTCCTCAATTCCATAGAGCTACAGTATGCAAGTGTAACGTGACAAAAATGAAGAACGACTTAACCAAAGACCCAGTCAGACTATTTGTCTTTTCTGTAGCCAGTCTACTGTAATTTCTTGATTTAATAGAGGCTTTAAGAGTTCTACATTCGGAAATATGTATATGTTTGCAGTGGTGGACGTATTCAGCATTAGCTATTAAACGTCGGACACCCAGCGCCCCGAAAGAATGAACAGAAGGACTTGAAAAATATGGGGTCTGAAAATGAAGGCACTGTAGAAATGTCTGCCGGGACCCAGAAATGTGTGGTCATCTGGATGCCAGAAAGGGTAAAGGAGAAAAGTAGGTTTGTCACCTGCAAAAAATGTTTCCAGGTGACCTGGCGTATAGAGAAAAGAGGGCCTAGAACCAAGCGCTGGGGGACACCAAACCCTGTTAGGACTCCACGAGCGTGCAGAGCCTGAGATGCCCAGTGTGGATATGAGGATTTGACAGAAAAACAGCGGATAAAAGAAAGACAACGTAGGAAGAGAGTCAGCTTGGGTGCAAAGAGCTGTGACACTGAGGAGAGTGGCCTCGGTGAAGTAAGGGATCTAGAAGAGAGTTTTCCTGCGACCGGACAGCACAAGGCGCTAGTTGCAGGATGTTATCTGAAAAGACGTGAGGGATGAGTCGATGTACTGAGGTTTTAGATTTACAACCAATTTACTGCCTGACCTGGGGTTAATGTTACATTGAGGAGGAGCAATTAGGGTTATTAGTTAGGGACAGAAGGACATGGCTTTCACCTTGGCATTTAGGGATTAGAACCAGTCAGAAGGCAACACGCCTTGTTTTCAACCACCCAAAAAGTTGAATAAAAGGAAGAGAAGCTGCTGCTTAAGAAAGTCTATTTCTAACGTTCATTGATGATGGCTTAGCAGAAAGGAAACACTCTTTTGATATAGGCACTGATCAAACAATGGAAAAGTGCCTAGCTGCAAGTTAGGATCAGTTAACATAACAGTAGGCTTCTTCAGAAAGATAATCCTAACTAGTGGGCTCTAGCAAGCAAAAGATGGGACTAGATATTATAATGAACTTGTTTGGGTGTTTCTGTGCAGCTTTTGGCGGTGGTGTCGGAGCTTGAACGCCAGGGCTTGGTCATTCTGGTACTGGGGAGGAAGCATATGCAGCGTCCCTCGCGTAGTTGGGACAGACATGACATGATCTTGATCCAGCAGAAAGCCCACTGCTTCTTCACTGAAAACATGTAAGTTCAGGACAATCACAGTTTTATAAATGTGACATATTCACACAAAATCAAGGTAGAAATTGCCAAACAGAAATTAAGATAGCGGAACAATTGAGTCTTTCATTTTTGGGGTATGATATTAATAGCCAATTTAAAAGGAATAATTTTCTGGATAGCAAAGAAAAAATATGAAAATATTTTACAATTCATATTTATTTTAGAGGGAAATAATATGTTATTGTTGTAACATTCTACTATGGATTAATCCACATTATAAAGATTTAGGTCAATTTAGATTAACTGAAAGATAAAGTAAACATTTCCCTACATAATTATTGATACTCTGAACCAATGTTTCTTCTTTTGGCTATATGCTCTATAGGTCTGGATATTTTTCGGGTGTTTATGTATATATTGGTTTCTCCATTTACAATCGACAACTCTTATTGTTTGGTTGTTTGTTATGAAACTCATCTTCTGCAAATAAAAATTCAATTGGATTTATTTCTGGAGATTGGCCATTTAAAAACAATCTGATTTTTACTATGAACAACTCCGTAGTTGCTATTGCATTTTTGTTTTTGCTGTATGGTGTAGCACTGTCTAATAACTTTGGAATGTGCTTGTATTTTGTTTCTGTACTTCAGAATTATTTCCAGTGCTGCCATTGTCAGCAGGTACATCATCAATGAGGTTGATGATGTTACCAGTTCCACCCTATTTGAAAGATGAGATGGTCTGTGTATCTCTGGCAGTTCCTTTTTTCCTCAACACCTTCTTGCCATTACTCTGGCAGATGTTAATCTTGATTTAGACTCTATCTGGTAAATACTAGTGTAAACTGTTACCTAGAAGTGTTCTACATATAGTAGTGGCTGACCCATCAAAGCCTACCTGCTTCCTGATCTATAGGACCGTTTTGAACAATCTTTACGGTAAAATAATGTTTTCTACCAGCTCACTAATCACCAGCTTTCCTTTATTTTAATTAAGGGAAACATATAGCCTAGAGTAATGACATGACATTGACACATTTCTGCCTGTTAGGTGACAGATGGAACTCACCTGACTAACTGGTCAGGCCACAGGTGACTATGTATGAAAGGTATTTTATTTTCTAAATGGTGAAACCAATAAGTGCACAAATGCAGTCAAATAAATTGACAATCGATACGTTTACCTCAATCATATTTTGATCATTTGGAATATACAGCCAAAGCAAGAAAAAATCCTTCAATGTCCTAATAACTATGGAGGGCATGTTTGGTTTAGGTCAGTGTGTTAAACGTTTAGGGCATTTCCCAGCCCTAGTTACCAATGTGGATTATTTTGGTGTGTTTGTGTCTTGACACCTCATTTTATTGTGTTAGTTCTGAGGATGATCCTTTCCTGCTCTATGCAACGCTGCACTCCGGGAACCACTGTAACTTTGTCAGTCGGGACTTGATGAGGGACCACAAGGCCTGTCTGACTGACGGTGCCACTCGACGACTCTTCTTCAAATGGCAGAGAGGCCACCAGCTAGTGCTGAAAAACTACATCCCGGGAAATAGAATAAGATTCCAGGTGAGGGAGAAAGCAGCTGTTGATTTATTACATATAAATGGGAAATATACAGTGGCTCTCAGTAGTATTCACTCTTGGACATTTCCACATTATTGTGTTACATCATATGGTCAGAATCTGTTATATATATATATATGTGTGTGTGTGTGTGCGCGTGTGCGTGCACGTATGTATGTATGTATGTATGTATGTATGTATGTATGTATGTGTGTGTGTGTGTGTGTGTATGTATGTATGTATGTATGTATGTATGCACGTATTGGGGCTCACCTCTAAATCATTGAATTCAGGTGTTTCATTCATTCCTATTGCCACAGGCGTATAAAATCAAGCAGCTACGCCATGCATATTGTGTGTGTATATGTATGTATCCGTGCATGCATGCAAGTGTGTGTATCTACACCTCTTTGTGTGTGTCCAGTAAAAGGTTTGGACATATCTACTCATTCAAGGGTAATTCCTTATTTCTACTATTTTCCACAGGTCATAGCATGTGTAGATTATTCACAAATGTTGTTGTTCTGATGTTTTTTTACAGAGGATATTGAGTTATGACACCATTGTCCAGACAAATGGAGGCTCCTGGCACATCCCCTACGATGAGAATGAGGAAGAGCGATGTACTTATGAAGTTCCCCAAAAGTGGCTGTGCCTCAACGGGACAAAATAAGGACCCTGCTTAAAACAGTGATTTTCAAGAAACTGTACAGTATTCAGTCATAAAACTATTGTAAAGAATTACTGAAAATGTATACTCTCACCCTGAAATAAATGATTCAGTCAGATAATTCTCTTAGGAGGGGGTAGAGACCTGTTTTTTGTTTGACATTTAGAGATTTTGTATGGTCTATACATGTAAACAGAACAGGCACTTAATATAACATCAGCAAGAGAACAAGAATACAGATATCAAATCGAAGGATACAAATAATAAATAAATATATATACACACACACACACACAAGTTGGTACAAAAAGTAATTTCTAGATAAAGAAACAATAATAATATTGGTAGAGTTTAGAACATATACAGACATGGTCGAATGTGTTGGTACCCTTACAGCTCTTTGAAATAATGCATCATTCCTCCTGATAAGTGATGAAATTAAACACTAATGTACACTTGCATGCCTTTGATATGTCATAGAATAAAGCAAGGAGCTGTGGAAAAAAGATAAATTATTGTGTATTCTACAAAGATGTTCTAAAATGGCCAGGTGACATTTGTTTGTACACCTTAGAAAAGATAATAATTAATTGGATTATAGTAATATTTTAATTAGTACACACGTCTCCAAACTTCAGTCATTCAACCTATCAGTCATTCAGCTTATTTAAATGTTGAAAAGTAGTCATTGTGCTGTTTGGTATCATTGTGAGCACCCCACTGAACATGGACCAGAGAAAGGAAAGAGTGTGAGAAGAGAGTTGTCTGAGGAGATCAGAAAGAAAATAATAGACAAGCAAGGCAAAGACTAGAAGACCATCTCCAAGCAGCTTTATGTTCCTGTGACAACATTTGCAAATATTAAGAAGTTCAAAGTCTATGGAACTGTAGCCAACCTCCCTGGGTGCCGGAAAATCGACCCCAGATTGAACAGAAGGATAGAAAAGGTGGAAAAAGATCCAAGGATTACTGCCAAAGAGATTCAAGCTGAACCCCAAGGTGAATGTACATCAATTTTAGATGGCTCCATCCCTTTTTGAGCACAAGTGGGCTCCATGGAAGAAGACCCGTTTTTCTTTGTTTTACAATTTACATGTTTATGTTGAATAGACAATCTAGGAGCAAAGACTGATTTCTATTCAATATTGAATAAACAGTGGTGGATGCCAATTTTTTTTTCAGTTTCAAGTTATTTCAGGGAAAATTGTGTATTCTTGTTTCTTGTGGAGGGGTACCAACCAAGGGGTAACATTTCTGGTTAACCTCCCAGTGAATGGGTAAGTATATCACATTTGACTGCTACTGTATATACACACTGAGAATGATGGTAATTTACACAGATGCTATACAAGACAGTGTTCCTAAACTTGTGGCTTGCCATTTTATCGGTCTAATAATGTGTTCGTTTTGGAACACTGACTTGATAGCATCTGTGTAAATTAACATAATTCAATCTGTCTTGCTAGGAAGCGAATAAAAGTGACAACAGGTGCACTTGAGAGGAAACTGCAAGACAACCTGAAAAAGGAATGGTTTTCACACAATTTCTCTCTATCCTTTCTGATTGATTCTTCTCTAGTTTTGCTAGTGTCCTTGTCACTAATGGTAGATGGAGAGCTGGACAGGGCCGTAGAAGAGCATCATCCTATCAGCAGGACCGGCATGTGTTCCTTTGTGCAAGGAGGAACAGGAACAGTTAGGTGGTGGGTCAGTGATGGTCTGGGGGAGCATATCCTTGGAGGATCGCATAGTCCTCCATGCGCTAGCCTCTGCTACCCTGGCTGCTGTTAGTGAGATAAAATCCTCAGACCCATCGTCCGACCTTGTGCAGTGGGCCCTGGGTTCCTCCTGGTGCAGGACAATGTATGTAGGCAGTTCCTGGATGATGAAGGCTTTGATGCCATTGACTGGATTTCCCCAGGACACCACTTGTTGTTTCATTAGGAGCATGCCCAGATGGGACAAGGGGGCCATACACATTACTTAGTCACATGATGAGTTGCTGTGATGAAGCATGAACCTGCAAGAGCAAGTTGACTTACTGTACCTCTGGGTCGTGGAGTCCTTTTCTATGGCTTGTGGTTGCAAAGGTTGGGTGTCACCTTTCTGGGGTGCACCTGCTTTTTGCAGGTTTCACTGTGTGTAATTTGCGTTTGTGGTTCTGGCTCCTTTATGTCACTGCCACAGGCAGGGTGCCTTTTGTGCTTTGGCTTGGGGTGCAGATGGCCTGGCCTCCTTGCCTGTCTGGGTCTGTGGTTCCTCTGGTCCCTGCTTTTTTAGGTGGGTTGCCCCAACATCAGTATACTGCCTCACCGGCTTAGCGGCTCTGTAGTGTTCCTTTGTGGCACCTAAGTGACTGACTAAAATGAAACATTGGTTTACTACTAAAACCTGGGGAAGGGAATAAGTTGCCACACCTTTAGGGACCCCCACCGTTTGAATTGTAGTAAAAAGCTGTTGTCTAAAATCGGTGAATGCAGGTGTATGTTGGGTATTATAGCATGAGAAGTGGGGCTCCCAGTTGCAACACACCTGAAGAGCCTTATCAGGTGTGACTGGGTTTAACAATTACGCTTGAGTGTTGCCCACTGTGGTACCTCTTTTCATCACTCTGGAATCAAAAGCTTCATAAGATACATATTACCATGAAGGCTACTCAGAGTCTGTAAAGGGGCTTTTGAGGATATGCAGATTGTTCTTAATACAATTGCTGTATTGAAATAAAATTAATTTCTTATGCATCTTGTAGTTAGCCACTGACTACACTTTAGGTAGCTAGTTGGGCAGTAAATAGATTTTTGTTTCTCAAAGCTGGACGTGATGTGTTTGAACCGGACATTAATCTACAATTCGTAAAGCACTTCCGGGGTTTATGTATCGAGCGCTTGTTTTTTTTTTGTTAGTGGCTAATGTAACTGTGTTTTCAGTTTCCAACTTTTATACACAGTTACTTCAGCACAATGTCCCGAGGGTCAAGTGCTGGATTTGATCGACATATTACTATCTTCTCTCCGGAAGGCAGACTCTACCAAGTCGGTTAGTATGGAATAATTCGGACGAATTGTATGAATAACGTTCATGTAAATGTACATACTTGCCCAGTCATCATCGATAACATTCACCTATTAAGGCTAGCTCGGTTGTATAGCTACCGTACTGCGAAGTAAACTGTGCCTGAAACGTTAACTTGATCTAAATAAAAGCAGTTGGTTGCCTCATAATCTTTATTAATGGATTTGTAGTTTTGTTTACCTTTTTCGTTTGGTACTACAGCTAGCTCAAATGCTTCACGTAATGGTGGCTTGCTTGAGTACTATTTCTATGTAAGAAAAACTGTCAATTTAGTTAATCTCAACATTTGAGGATGGTTTCGCGGACACGTATTAGGCCTAGTATTGACTCGAACATTTTGTTTGTTAATACTGTTACTTGGCTGCAGACAGTAATTGTCTTGTTCAGAGTGTTGTGAATTGCTTTCATTATGACTTTGCTGCAAGTTCTAACGTTTGAAAAATAATATCTAGCTCTTTATCTCACCATAACAGTCTGGAGTCAGTCTGGAGTATAATGTTTTTACTTTTATGTTTGTTTTTCCAGAATATGCATTCAAGGCTATCAACCAAGGAGGCCTTACCTCAGTTGCTATCCGAGGACAAGATTGTGCAGTTGTGGTCACACAGAAGAAAGTTCCAGTAAAAACAACAACTCTTAAATACTAATTCTGTACTTGGGTATAAGCAAGCCTATGCATGCTGTGTTCTGTAACGTTAATCATATTTACTCTTAAATCTGTCCATAGGACAAGCTTCTTGATGCCTCCACAGTCACACACTTGTTTAGAATCACAGAAAACATTGGCTGTGTCATGTCTGGAATGACAGGTACAACATAGTCAATATTTGCTAAAGATTTACCTCAGGAGGTGTGTACAGGATTCTGACCAATTCATTTGTTTCAGCCGACGGCAAGTCCCAAGTCCAGAGGGCTCGCTACGAGGCTGCCAACTGGAAGTATAAGTACGGTTATGAGATCCCAGTGGACATGTTGTGTAAGAGGATGGCCGACATCTCCCAGGTGTACACACAGAATGCAGAGATGAGACCTCTTGGTTGTTGTGAGTATTATCACAATGCTACAAATTGTATCAACGTTGCCAAGAGGTTTCAAGATTTACGGGTGACCATGGGTAGTGGTACCACTTTTGACTCATTTGTGTATTTGTATTAATGAGAGTCAAAAGTTTAAGTCTGTGTTGATGCATGCTTACATTTGAGAGTAAAGCACAAATGTTATCCATAACATACATTCCATGGTTGTCTTAGTTTCTACCTCTAAAGTAAACTCCATAATAAATTGTGTGTTAATTCTGTGTTATCATTGATTGTAATGGACTCTGAAGGATGCTGAAGAAAAGCATCTGGCAGAGCCTACAGTACAGTTAGCTTGCAGCAGAATGACAAGCCAAACAAACAGATTTCCTTTATTCCCTAGCCTACATACACCGATCAGCCATTACAGACCACTTGTCTGATATTGTGTAGAACCCTCTTTTGCCTCTAAAAATCCCCTGACCCATCGAGGCATGGACTCCACTAGACCTCTTAAGGTGTGCTGTGGTATCTGACACCAATACATTAGCAGAAGATCCTTTTAGTCCATTACATTGCAAGGTGGGGCAATTTGGATCTGACTTGTTTGTCCAGCACATCCCGCAGATTCTTGATTGGATTGAGATCTGGCGAATTTGGAGGCCAAGTCAACACCTTGAACCCTTTCCTGAACAATTTCTGCTTTGTGGCAGGGCGCATTATCTTTCTGAAAGATGCCAATGCCATCAGAGAATACAGTTTCCATGAAAAGGTGTACATGGTCTGGAACAATGCTTAGGAAGGTGGTACGTGTAAAAGTAACATCCACATGAATTGCAGGACCCGAGGTTTCCCAGCAGAACATTGCCCAAAGCATCTCACTGCCTCTGCCAGCTTGCCTTCTTCACATACTGCTTCCTGGTGCCATGTGTTCTCTTAGGAAGCGACACACATGCCCCCGCCCATCCACGTAATGTTCAAGAAACTGTGAATCATCAGACCAGGCCACCTTCTTCCATTCCTTTTGCAATTGTTAGCCCAGCTAAAAGCTGTTGTACTAATTAAAGAAGTAATACAACTGGCGTTTTTCTGTCTAGTTGAGTATCTGAAGTTTCAGCAATTGTGGGTTTGATTACAAGCTCAAAATGGCCCGAAACATATTACTGTCTGCTGAAACTTCTGCTGAAGGACATTCCCAAGAAAATCTCTGTGGACAACTCTGTGGACAACTCTGTGGACAACTCTGTGTACTACTCTGTGTACTACTCCATTCACTGAACAGTGCATACTGGCTCTAACCAGAATAGAAAGAGGAGTGGGAGGCCCTGAGCAGAGGAAGATTGTGGAAGAAGTATTATGGACGGACAAATCTAAATTTGAGGTGTCACAAAAAAGAACATTCATGAGAGGCATACCACTTGAAATGCTGGAGGAGTGCTTGATGCCAACTGTCAAGCATGGTGGAGGCAATATGATTGTCTGGGGATGATTTGGCGGTGGTAAAGTGAGAGATTTGTAAAGGGTAGAAGGAAGGCTATCACTCGATTTTGCCATGCCATACCTTGTGGACGGTGGTTGATTGGAGCCAATTTCCTCTTACAGCAGTACAGAAAACCCAGAGCACAGCTCCAAACTATGCAACAACTGTTTAGGGAAGAAGGGGTCAGCATGATATGTAAGAAGTGCCCGTTAAGCCAATCCAGCAAACTGCATAGTGATGATTTCTAGATCTGACACTACCTGGAGCTCCAAGGTTTTCTTAACAACTGAGATAAGATCTACAAAGTGTATGTTAGGCAGGGCACTTTTTGGGGAATATTATGGACGATTTCAAACGGAGGACAGTGCATTGTTCTAGACTGGTTACAGATGTTGTTGTGATTTGTACTCGTTGTTGCAGGCATGATAGTGATTGGGGTGGATGAGGAGTGTGGTCCCCAGGTCTATAAGTGTGACCCTGCAGGATACTACTGTGGTTTCAAGGCCACTGCAGCCGGGGTCAAACAGATAGAGGCAACCAGCTTCCTGGAGAAAAAGGTCAAAAAGAAACTGGACTGGACCTTTGCGCAAACAGTTGAGGTAAAATACTGTAACTACTGACATGTGGAATAATGGACAGTTAGAGGCAATATTTGCAGACAGATTAGATGTAGTCTAAGATGAAAATGTTAAGATCATAGGAATTCCCTTTGTCCGCAAACTGGTTTCAGTAGAATAACTTTGGGTTAATTCTTTTCTGGTTACAGATGGCGATAACTTGTCTGTCAACAGTTCTGTCCATTGACTTTAAGCCTTCTGAATTAGAGATTGGTGTCATTACAACAGAAGATCCTAAATTCAGGTGAGTGTCCATTCGATTTGTTTAATAGTGATGCAGAAAAAACTGCCCTGTAAATACAATATGTTTATCTCCCTGACATCGCAAGCATGTCATCTACAATACCATAGTTTCCATGAAACAGAAAATATACACTGTGGACAGATTGAGAAATATTCTGTACAAAGGCATCAGCAGTATCAGTTTGTTTCTCTTCCTTTAAAGGATTCTGACGGAGTCCGAGATTGATGTTCACCTTGTGTCCCTGTCAGAGCGAGATTGAGCGTTTCCTTGAGTCTAGACGGCCGAATATGCTAAAGACATCCAAGTACTACAGATCTTCAGAACGAAAGCCCTGACAGCCTCTTTTTTTGCTGTACATTTACCCTGTTCAATTAAAGATGTTTTTGAGAAACTCAAATCCCAATAGGTTTTCTTTTTTCGATATAGTGCATAAATCCAAAGTTATAATTGTATTTGTCTTGATACCTACTGTATTACAATTACTATATTAATTTTCAGAAGACAGGATATTCCAGAATAGACCACAGAAAATGGGGTAACATGGCACAATAACAAATCTTTGTGACATAATGACTGGTACAATTTTACATTTGAGTCATTTAGCTGATCCCCTCATCCAAAGCGATTTTAAATATTTTATTGATTTCATGCATTTAGTAACTATAGTGTTACAATTTTAATTTTGTAGTTTTTGGGTAAGGTAGTGGGATGAATGTGATAGTTGGAAGCTGGGAATGTTTGGGTTAACACCTACAATAACTTCTATTGGATTTTTACAGCAGTTAATTTCCCATCCAAAAGACTGCATTCTACCAGACTGCACTCACAGTTAATCTCATCGTATTACCTTTTTTAGTCATTACGAAGTACAGTGGAGAATCCCTTCTGACATTTTCAGTGTGAGGAATTCCTCAAAGTTACTCATATCTTCAGTTCTAGGGAACTCTTGACTTCCCAGCGGAATTTTCTTCCCTGGCCCCGCCCTTTCAGGAAATTCCAGTGTTGTCAGCTACAATGAAGATACAACCTAACGCTAAATAAATCCCTGCACCACTGGACCGATCATATGGCTGTGACTCACCCACAACCGTAATAAACCAGGGTCTTGTGACTCTGTTACTATTCCGACATTTGTGGCTTCCTATTTTATCTGCATAATGTGTGTTCGTTTTGGAACACTGACTTGATAGCATCTGTGTACATTACAGTTTTTCTGAACTGCTAAAACGCTATACCGAATTCTCAGTGGTTTTGTGTTTTGAGAAAATTGTTGAAGGTTCCAAGAAATGTGTTTTAGAAATTGTGAAAAACTGCGGTGCAGTCACAAGGTTTGCTGTGTCTCAAAGTACAGACTCGAGAGCATGCAGGAGATACCGGGAGACAGACCTTTACACAATGAGTACTGGACCGGGTCATTGTATGGCATCAACCCAGGAGCAGGACCGGTATCTGCTCTTTTGTGCAAGGAGGAACAAGAAGAGCACTGCCAGAGCCCTACAAAATAACCTCCAAAAGGCTACTGGTGTGCATGTTCCTGACCAGACAGAAACACTCCATGAGGGGGGCATGAGAGGCCAACATGCTCTAGGGGGACCTGTGCTCACAGCCCAGGTCTGTGCAGCTTGATTGGCCTTTGCCAGAGAACACCAGAACTGGCAGGTCCGCCGTTGGCGCCTCCTTCTCATCAGAGATGAGAGCAGGTTCCCACTGAGGAGGTGAAAATGTCTGGAGACGCAGTAGTGAGTATAATGCTGCCCACGACATCAGGAAGAGATTCAGCATGAATCTTTGGTGGTGAGTCAGTGATAGCCTGGGGAGGCATAACCTTAGAGGGTCGCCCAGACCTCCACATGCGAGCCAACTGTACCCTAACTGCAGACAACCTGAAACCTATTAAGATCTTCTGGGCTGTTATGTATGTATCGGTGCATCTGATGCTGCCAAATAGCGCCACAGACTGTCCTGGACACAACCCAAAGTCTCTTTAGGGGCATGCCCAAACATGTCAGGAGTGCATGCTGGCATGTGGGGGCAGTACACAAAGCATTTTTGACTTTTCGTGTATTTCCTTCATCGAGACCTGATGTGTGATTGTGTTCCCTTCATATTTTGAGCAGTGTATTTTGTTGTGCATGTCCCTTCAAAATTCGAAGAACATCTGCAGAATGTCACAAACACCAGAAACAAGGTTAAGTTAAATATGTATGGTTTTAATTTACTGGAGTGTGGTGCTTGCGATACATTTCCACAAGCAGTTGAAAGCATTTACAACATGGTCAGAACTTTACACATTTACACTTGTTATAAAAAAAAAATAGATTTGTTTTGTTTTAACAGCCATATACAATATAATACATGCAGATGTTATTACGGTGGATGTATGCTTTGTGATAAGTCACTTTCATAAAGCCATAAAGACCATTATTAGCTGGCATCCATTTTTTTTATTTTCATTCTCAATGGTTCCCACTGTCCCATCATTACTATATCCATCATCCCTGACCATCCTGGGGTGTTAAACCCCTGCTGTATCAGTCCTCGGCCCTCATCTGCCTCTGAGGTGGGCACCACCACTGCTGGGAATGCGAATGTACCATTGCTAGAACATGTGAGCAGCTGAGGTTCTCTGTCTGTACTACTGTTTTCTGGACATTCTGAGGACTTCCTACTTGTTCCCATTCCATTGAAAGTCATCATACCATGTCACCTGAGAGAAGAAAGGAGAAGGCGGATTAGAGCTTAAGATCATTTAAGACTAAACCATCGATTCGGTTCACTCACGATATACTAGATGCTTTTTCTACAGCTCCTTTTCACTGCAACATCCTGCCCTTCACAAATTCTTCACACTCACGCTGTCCAAATAAAGCTTGATCAGTTGGTCTCACCTCTTCGTCGTCCGACTGTCCCTCCTCTTCTTCCACCTCGCTGTCCTCAGACTCGCTGTCTGGAAGTTCTCTCAGCTCCTGAGCAGTCAGCTCGTACAGTTCCCTTTGGATGGTGGTATTCTGGCGTCCGTGGGTCAGATGGTACGGTGTGTGACCTCCGTAGGTCAAGCTGTTCACGTCGGCCCCTTTACTGACCAGCAGACGCACCAGGTCCAGGTTCTGTAGATCTACTGCAAGATGGAGAGGGCTACGGCCATTGCACTGCTCCTGAAACGTCGAAAGGACAAACATATTGAAATGAGTACATGGTCAATACAAAGTCAAGACAAATTACTAGACTAAATGTGGAGGTGGGTTTGATTTGAAGAACGCCTAGCTAACCTGTGCATTGATGTCAGCTCCAAGAGTAAGGAGGCTCTCCACTAGAGAGAGGAAGCCATGGATAGAGACCAGATGCAAGCAGTTTTGACCTGAAACAGGGCAGAGGAAGACCAATGGTCAGATAATTGATCAAAAAACTTTGGTCTTATTCCTGTGCAGTAATACTGTGAATGCTACAGTTACTACACTGTTTACACATTTTTGGTAGACTAATTGCTTAGCTGTAGTGTGACCACGTTTTACAACAGCTGAAACAAGTAACGGAAATGCTTTTCAATGTGTCTTACCACTGTAGTTTGGCACAGCCATTATGGCTGGGAGCTGGGTAGCCCATCCCTTGGTCTGGGTGAGAACACTGAAGCAGGTGAGAGACCCCTTCCTACAGGCAATGTGGAGGGCTGTGTTGCCACTGTCATCCACAAGTGTGGGGTCACAGCCAGCCTTCAGGAGAAGTTCCACTAGCTCGGCCTGCTCTGTGATCACAGCCAGGTGGAGAGGAGTCTGCATGGGGAAGTGAGAAGGGTACGGTTAGGAACCGGCACTCCTCTGTCTCCCTGCTCCTCTTGCAAACAGTATATATGATATGGGTGCATCTTATTGTACATGTTTGTACTGTATTTACCTGTCTCTGGTAGTTCTGTTGGTTAAGGAAAGGATCATTGCATGACAGATCTATCATGTTCCTTGCACAGTCCTTGGCTTCATGGATAATGGCGAGGTGGAGAAGCCTGCATGGGGACAAACAGGGATAAATGCTTAGACTGCGCGTGGCAATAAATATGCGTGAATAACCAAGAAGGAAAATACAGGGTTAAACTTAATCGTGATAAAGCATAACGCATTTCATAGGATTACATTTTTCCCCTCAAACTATTTCTACTACTGGTGGCTTGATGTTGCTGCGCTTCAGGTTTCTGGCACCAGGCCCGGGACTTTCCCGGCTGGGGCAGAGTGTGAGCGCCGCCTACTTTGACCCCCGGCCATAGTACATTCCGTTCTGATAGTCTTTTGTTTACGTAAAGTCCACAATGACCATAATCATTCAGACTGTAACTCTCTCGGACACATTCGTTGTGCATTATTTAGAAGCTACTTTGCATGCAGAAAAACAAAAAATGTTGCACACAAGATAACCTCAATGACGATATAATTATAATGAATATACATTGATGCCAAAAAGCAACACTATAGAGATAACAAAACAATTGTTTATAGTCCAGTTGCTAACTTGATTGTATATTATTGTTTCTTAACATACGTGTCTCCGTCTTCTGAAACTTGTTCTTTCCACGGTTCATGGCCAAATCCGTCTCTCCTCGGCGACGGACAATCCACACGAAGATTAGCCAGCTCAATGGCGACAACTTCATATTCCTCTTCTTTCAGGGAATCGACTCCGCTGTCAAGTCGATCTTCGTTATTAGATTGCAGTTTTCCATCTTTAAAATGTCGACCTTCAGCGCTATAGTCCATTTGGTTGAGAATATTCGGTCGATGAAGGTCCATTGTTGACACTGTCTGCTGCGATGGTTGTGATAGAACTTTACATTCACCAGTGTTTAACAGTGGTGCACGAGGGGGAGGAGTCCACACAGGGTGGGGGATTTCCAGGCCTGTTGCCGGACTCCGAACAGTCTCCATGGGGAAATTTCTACCCCACATATTTCAATTCTGCATTTTTCTACTTATGGTTGTCACCTAAAAAGAATACAAAAGCCTTAAATATCCTATGTAAGAGCACCACAAACGGTATTACAAATCGGATTTTAGGTGTGCATGAAAATAAATGAATAATAATAATTGCACAAATGCAATGTGTCAAAATGCATGAATACTGCTCTACAGACCTCATCTCATTTTAGACGGTGCATTGAGCTAGCCTATCAAAAACGACTTAATCCCTGTGCATGTTAGGCATAGGTAATAACCTTATTTTCCAACCATGTGCAGGTTAGGCATAGGTGATACTAATATTTTCATCCCTGTGCATGTTAGTCATAGGTTATAACATTATGTTCATCCCTGTGTATGTTAGGCATAAGTAATACTAATATTTTCATCCCTGTGCATGTTAGGCATAGGTAATACTAATATTTTCATCCCTGTGCATGTTAGTCATAGGTAATAACATTAGTTTCATCCCTGTGCATGTTAGTCATAGGTTATAACATTATTTTCATCCCTGTGCATGTTAGTCATAGGTAATAACATTAGTTTCATCCCTGTGCATGTTAGTCATAGGTAATAACATTAGTTTCATCCCTGTGCATGTTAGTCATAGGTAATAACATTAGTTTCATCCCTGTGCATGTTAGTCATATGTAATGACATTAGTTTCATCTCTGTGCATGTCATGCATAGGTAATAACATCATTTTCCTAATTGAAATGTAAAGTCCTGTGTTTGCTTATTCATCCTGGGTGTCAATTATCTTTATGGTTTAATCTTTGCAGCGTAACCGACAGATGTCTTTGTATTTACACAAAATAGCAGATAAAACACAATCACACACATCAAGTTACATTTCTCTTCAAATGAAAGCAAAAGGAACATTGCAACTGCTTTCTTGTGTTAATAGACAACATTGATAGGAACATACGCACTCTAGTGGTAAGCAATGTAATCATCATCTAACTTTATCAGGAGGAACATGGATAGCAATTGCTTAATGACTGAACTTTCCATATGACCCAACTAAGCTTTCTGGCCTTCTGTTTAACTCTTTATCTGTATGAATTATTCCAATTAGCTGAATATCAAAACAACCATCATTCAACTGACCATGCAGGTGGTATTTGTAGGTAATACCTAATGTACAAATAAGGAATGTTGTGTTTAAGTTGTGTTTATTTTGCTGGGGCAAATTTCAAATGATTGTTTTCAAATTTTGATGTTCAAAAGGCTCATATATTGCTCTTTTTAGATGTACAGTGTGTAACTTGGGTAAGGAAGAAAATTACAAGCAAGTGCTCATTAAAAGGTATTCATAATTTGCTAAAGCTTGAAAGTTACAACATTACAACAAGACCCTTTATATAACTGAAATAGCAGGTTCCTCTTTTGTTTTGTTTTGTCAGTGTTTCTCCTTTTGGAAATTCCACTAGCTAAGTCTTTAGCAACTTTAGTACATCGTCACTGTGAGCACAATATACTTTTAAACATTTAGTTTACTGCCTTAATACAGCAGATGAGTATTTTCATTCTCTACAAATGTTTGTAGATGTGTAATATGTTTATATGTTTTTATTCATCCATAATTTTCTTAAGGGAAAAAAGTGCATTCTCATGTGCTTATGTCATTACATGTTTTCCAGTAAGAAAGTACTCAGCAAAGCCATGAAACAATCTACAGCGAGTGTTCCTGCCAGAGGGTAGGCCTAACTGCTTGTGTGAAGAGTGCGTACACCTTTCAATGGAAACTCAACCTTCTTAGAACTCGCAGATAAGAATCCCCGAACAAGCGAAACTAATTTAATGGAATGGATAGCATTCCTTTGGGACATTGTCACAGGCAAGTTAATTGGACGAATCATAATGAGTCAAGGTTTTACTTTTGTTTGGATTCCTCTTAACTTTCCAGTAATGATCTGCACCAGAGGCGCAACTGCACATTTGCTGAGGGGTACGCAAGATCAATGTTGGCGCCCCCAAATTCCCCCACCCCCCTCCCCATAATTTAAAATGCTAAACAAAGTGAAATAAAAAATTGTCCGTACATTATTTTTTAACAAATAAGCTTCTGATTTTTTATAACGTTTTATGAAAGATTTTCAAATAATTATTTTAACATACCAGTTTGATTACTCTCGTGTAGTTAACAATTGTTAAGATGTGTTCAAATAAGGCCAATGGGGAATAACAATAATCCAACTTTTAGCCCACAATTAACCGATATATTTTCCTATTCACAGTGAAGACCACCTATCAAACTTTCCTTAAGACATAATGCAGATTCTGCTTTCGTTTCTTCTCACAAACACCCCCTAGTTAGGCCTACGAATTGCTAATCACCAAATTGCCCTGGCTAAAACTTAAATTGAGGCTTACGTCAAAAGTGAATAATCAACAATAATCCAATTTGTTGACATCATTTAGCGTTTTATAAACTTAACGTAGACAGCTATCACTTTCTACATTCAGTTGAGTTATTGTGCCCCACTGGAATGTGGAGAGGAGTTTTTTCAAAACGGTCATTAAAGACCCTTTATTCCTTACATAACTAGACCAGTCATATGCTGCACGTCACAGTGCTGTGTCATGTTGAAGCCCTCTTCAAAATTCCAAATTATTTTATAAAAGTCTGAATCGCAAAGCCAAAAAATATTTTCCAAAGTTTAAAAGAAACATTTGCAAAGAAGGAATATAAATAATCGCAATTGAAAGCAAAAATACATACAAGTATTAGTAAGATTATAGATTTTTCCCCACCACGTTACAATAAATATGTATTTCTTAATATATTTGTTAGCGATTTTATATTTTTATTTTCGACATTAACTAATTTTTTTAGAGTTCATAAATTTCCTTTGCCAATACTTGTGTCTCAAAAAAAATCCAACAACGGTCAACTAATTGTGGATGATATATAAAAACTAAATAGGAATTGTAATACAACTATTTACAAATATGTTAGATTTGGAATTATTATAGAGCTCAGTATTGCTTTGAACTTTAAACACAACGCATGTATTGACACATCTTTGTCACATTATTTGTTGATCAGTGCAGGCATTCATTCATTACACAGAGGGATTTTTATTGTGGGGACTTTAATTTTAGGGACCTATTTTCTACTGGCTAGAGCAAGGGCGTCTTGTAGAGGGAGTTGTCATAATGTATTTGGAGGTGTGGCACTCCTCACTCCCATTGTTTATTTTATATCTACTTATGAGCTATATTGCATCTTATTATTAAAGTTGGCGATCAAATGCACTGATTGAACATTGTCAGCTTCTTCAATTATAAAACCTACAACTCATTGTCTTATACCAATACTATATGTCATACCCTGGCCATTTCAGGGCATGCCGGCTAGAGAGGCCTCTAGCCCTCTCTATGCCATTGTGGGCTCCCCAGTCAGAGCAGCTGCATTCAGTTGACTCTGATTGGGGAGCCTACTTAGGCTAGGCTACAGCCACACTCTGTGTGGTTTATTGTTTGTGTTACACGGTTCACGGTTTGTCCATTGTTTAATTCCATATTTCAGTGAATACGCTACATGTTATTTCTAATTCGTTTATATGTTTTTTGCTGAATCATTTAGCACCTTTCATTTGACGTTACAGTTCGTGTTGTCGTGTTTTCTGTTCATTTGGATTAAATTCACTCTTTACTTTCATAAATGTCCGCATTTGGTTTCAACCCACACCACGACCGTGACACTATAATCCATTTTATAATGATGTTGTGTACTCATTTCAACTTTACCTTTAATTAACTGAGCTTGCAACATTTCAGAAGAAATAAAACCTTTTTCATTCACATGCAAAAGCCCAATTATCCATGAAGTTTGACTCCCCTCGACTCTTCTCCCTGTACACCAATTGCTGCACCTCCAGTCGTCATTCCGTCAAGCTCCTGAAGTTAGCGGATGACACCACCCTCATTGGGCTCATCTCTGGTGGGGATGAGACCGCCTACAGGTGGGAGATTGACCACCTGGTGAACTGGTGCAGACAGAACAATCAACGCTCTGAAGACAGTGGAGATGGTTGTGGATTTTAGGAAGAACCCAGCCCCACCCACCCCCATCACCCTGTGTGACTCTTCAGTCATCATTGCGAAGCCTTTCCACTTCCTGGGCATTATGATCACCCAGGACTTCAAGTGGGAGCAAAACATCATCTCCATTACCAAAAAAGCACAGCGGAGGATGTACTTCCTGTGGCAGCTGAAGAAGTTTAACCTGCCAAAGACAATGATGGTGCACTTCAACACAGCCATCATTGAGTCCTTCCTCACCTCCTCCATCACCATCTGGAACACTGCTGCCACTGCCAAGGACAAGAACAGACTGCAGCGTATCATTCGGTCTGCTGAGAAGGTGATTGGCTGCAATCTGCCATCCCTCGAGGACCTTCACACCACAAGGACCCTTAGCTGAGGCGCGCAGGAAAGATTGTGGTTGACAACTCCCACCCTGGACACAAACTGTTTCAGTCACTCCCATCCGGCAGGAGGCTCACCTCAATGAACAATATAAACAGGGACGCCACAAGAACAGTTTCTTCCCATCGGCCCCCACTGTCACTGACCCACTCTGCCCCATAACTTAATTTAACTTAATGCATTACATTAATTCACTTCTCTGGACTTCCTTCTTGCACATTGCACTTCATGCTACTTATACAGTAAATGTTTGAACATTTATCGTTACCTATTACCACTAGTTTCTTGTCATGCACCATAGGACCAAAGGCAATTCCTTATTTGGGTAAACCTACTTGGTAATAAATCTGATTCTGATTCTTAAATATTTGTGCGCTTTCCATGTGCTGATTGTGGCACACGGAAAGATAAGGAGAAGAGCACTTTTCTGTGGCAATCACCTGAAAACCAATTAATTTTGGTGAGATGTCTTGATGTTGCCTCTCCAGTGCACCAGTTGTCACTTTCATTTGCACCAAACAGGCAACATTGAATCACAATCGTTTATGCTTCCTAACTAGACATATATTTAAGTATAATTTACTTTGTGTAATACTGTGATGATTACGGGTTCCCTTCATTTTTTTTTTGCAATGTTTTTTTACTTCCAGGAGAGAAAGGCCAAACCTAATCACAAGACACCAGAAGAGGGGGACAGAGGACCTTTATTTCGATAAGCGGAAAACTGCTAAGGCTCCACTGCATGTAACTATGTCACTGGTTCACAAATCCGGTCGTCTTGTAACCCGCACCGCTCACATTTTTGTTGTAGCCCTTGACAAGCATACCCAATTCAAGTCAACGAGGGCCTGATCAATGCATGACAAGTTAAATCAGGTGTGCTTAACTGGGGCTAAAATAAATATGTGCAGGCTACTGTTGGGTACTCGAGGACCGGAGTTGGTAAACACTGTCCTAAATAAATTTGGATTAAGCAGGGCTACAGGTGAGGTAAAGATATCTGTCCGCCAGAGTGCTGAAAGTACCACATATTAACCAGAGACAAAACCCTGGATCCTAAACGCACTATAATCCGAGGTAGGCCTACACAACGTCATAAAAAAAATAAAATCTAATCATCTGAAACTAAGATAGTTACAATAATGCCCACGGATTATACTGTAGCCTGTATGAACCACTGTGAATTCCAAAGGATTTAATCGAGACAGCCTAACACTTTACAACTAATGCAGAATCTGCAGTCTGTGGGATTACAGGATGGCATTGACTTCACTGCTGCCGTTTAAGTAATCTTACATCTAGGTAATAGGCTAATTACAATTAATTAAAACGATAAACCTAGTTTGAACCCTGAATGCTGATTGGAATACGAGATCTTAAACAATGGGTATGGTAAACATTTACTTTTGCTCTTTTCGTTGCTTTAATAACCATGTTCAGAATAAAAGAACGCCACCTCAGGGGTTGTGGTGTATGGCCAATAGGCTACCACAGTTAAGGACTGTTTCTTATCTGCGTTGCGTGGTGTGCTCTCATGCCATATTGCTTAAATGGCCTAACAATTTCCTCCTTTGCAGAAGCTGTTATTTACACACCCGGGGAGACCTCTTAATTCCCAAGGTGGCCGTTGTCAAGCGTTCTCACGCTCATCCGCTTTCATAAATTTGTAGGGACGCCCCCCAAACCATCAACCAACTCCGCTCATCCTATTGAAAACCAACCAGGACAGTGCGATACGCGCTCCCAGGGATACAAAGTGATCCTCGCTTCTCTGATCTCTTATCTGCGTTCCCAGCTTCGCGAGGAGGGCACAGCAAGAACGTTAATTGTCCTATTTCCCGCTGGCAGGTTGTCGGCGTTTGGGTCACGGCCACTATCTATCTTCTCTCCTCTGTATCCTTCTGCGGCACGGAGGAGATAGCGCTTTGGTCTCACAAAACGGACACGGTTATATTCCCATCCTAAACCCAATAAAAAGACTGAGATGTGTATATTGCGGCGTATAAAAAGAATAGCATTCTGTGTTCATTCTGAATGCTGACAAAGTAGCACATGACCTGAATAGATTAGGTCTATCTATTAGCTCATACAGGCCTACCACCTCACAAATTGGTTGAATTCAGATTGTTTTTACCTCATTTAAACAACTTTTATGACGTTGAATCTGTGAAAAAATATTTTAATTTGCAAATAATGAATTAAAGCATAGGACTTATTTAACACAACTACGTGCCTATCCTTGTAGTATTATTACTATTTCACATTAATTCTGTTAATTTACAACTCCATCAACTTTGAATTGCCTTGCTTAGATCTTAAAAACGAACAAGCATTTGAGGCTAAAACCTCTTTAGGGAGGTGGACCTGGCAAGAGAGCCAGCTCTACCCTCTGCGCCAGTTTTTTATATATTTTGCAGCTCCTCGAAAGACCAAAGCGCCTTATCGGAGAATAATAATTGACCCCCTTCAGTCCTGGAACTGTGATAGCAAGTAGCAGGTGACAACGAAAACTTTTCGTTTGCGAGGAGCGTACTGGCGAGGATTAGAAAGAACTACGCAATTGACCTAACATCGCTTTTGAATCAAATATGTACCAGTGTTTGAGTTTAGTACGGAGGGCCACGTCACCATATTATAAATATCACAGTGATGGGTGAGCGGGTCTTCCATTAGATTGGTCAACAGTGTTCATTTCTTGAAGGGGCTAGCAGAGATTGCTTGTAAACAGTGTCAACTCTCATCAAGCTCAGCTAAAACAAAGTCCCTTGCCCTACCGATAAGTAAAAACACGAATTATTCCTAAAATAAAAACGTAACTTTCAATGATTTAATACAGTGCTCATTGCAAATAATTGTATTCAGGTACCAATATAGTTAGCTATAGGAGATCGACGATTTTTACCAATTAATTTAATGCCCTTTAATGACAAAATTAAGATTGTGTCAAGGAGTAGTCTGGTTGACAGTCGGGTTAGAGGCATGAGTGAATTGTTGCGTCGGCTAGTTATCACTAAATAGCTGTTATGAGGCGCTAGAGGCACTTTTAAACCACATCATGTGCTATCGACACTCCTTCACTGTGGATTAAATCATAGAAGACCCAAAACACAAGATACTGCGTAGAAAGCTTATAGGGCAGAAGTTGTTTACTGTGTGCTGTTACAGTAAGAGTGTTGCACTTTAATCATGTGGTTAACTAAAACATATTTTTCTCAACCTAAAATCATCTTATTTGCAAGTTACGTTATTTGGATCTTAAACTAAGTCTGCCACACCTGTGAACGTGTTACTCAACCTGTTCTTTCCTCTGCACAACTGCTACTTTTTAAGCAACTGACACATTTGCATTTGTCTGCTAAATTATTAATTGATCCATTCTGTTCAGAGATAAAATATATAACGATTAAGTTTGTTATTTCTATGTGTTCTTGGAGAACCAATATCAGATTTGCACAGTACACAAGTTAGCAAAAAAATAAATCTAGACTACTACTTTTTATAAAGAATAACATCAAGTTAGTTTTTACAGCTATTCTGTTGTAAAAAGAACATACTGATGTAACCAATTAGCTAACGCTAAGCTAATATCAGTTGGTGCAACAATATTAGCGGTTTCTATCATTGCTCATGCACGCGCGCACATACACATACACGCACACATGCTGGCTGCTGATCCAAAAGCGCTCTCTCGATGATCCAATCAGGAAGAGTTAACCCGCATCTTCATTTTTTTCAGACATTGGTAGGGACATGTCACTACGGTTCCTACGTAAATTTACGATATTTGAGAGGATGAGTACATTTACGAGAGCTGCGTCTCAAATTAAACAGCCTAATCGCGCGGTTAACATTCATTACTGTGTGCACAGCTTGCAGCCACACAAAACAAATGAAAGAGCAGGTAAAGTGCTTAAATAGACAGATTAAGGAAGCTGCCTTCTTATAAATGCTAAATGACACAGCATGCCAACATAAGAAACCGCCAAAATCAACACCGTCTACTTAATTGCTACTCGCTTATCAACAGCAGAATAATTCAAATCCGAATGAACATTTCACAGAAAGGTTAGGCGCGTGGGAAAGCATATAATTAATTCATTACACATGAAGATGAACTCTGTTTGGAGAGAGAAAATCACTCAGTTCTAATCAACAAAATTTAGGAAATAAATTCCTTACCTTGTTGTTATACAGCCCTGTTTCCTCAAAAATAGGGACGCCGCGTAAAATGCAAAAACCCGCCACCATGTCCAAATCATTCATCCCAATATTTTATTAAAAATAATACAAAGACAACACAACACATTTCTAAACTGAGAAATTGTATTGTTTTGAGAAAAAACATGCCCATTTTGAATTGGATGCCAGCAACACGTTTAAAAGTTGGGACATGGGTATGTTAACTATTGTGTGGCATCACCTCCTCTTTTAACAATAATCTGTAAACCATTAGGAACTGAGAAAAGAAAATGTGCCTGGATTGCAGCATATGTTGCTCTGAAACCTGTAAATATTGTTCAGCATTATTGGTGCCTTTACAGATGTGCAAGTCACTAATGCCTTGTGTGCTAATGCACCCCCATACCATCATGGATGCTGGCTTTTAAACTGTGCGCTGATAAGAATTCGGATGTTCCCTCTCCTCTTTAACCCATAGGACGCTGCGTTCATGATTCCCAAAGAATTGGATTAGACAGACCACAGGTCACTTCTGCACTTTTTACTTCTAAAATGAGCTTGTGCCCAGAGAAGGCGCCAGAGTTTCTCGATCTTTTTATATGGTTTCTATATGGACCTCCTTTGGCATGGTAGAGTTTAACTTGCATTTGGGATGCAGCGACATACTCTGTTCAGTCAAGGGTTTTCGGATGTATTCCTGAGCCCATTTAATGACGTTTACTACAGAATCGTGTCTGCTTTTAATGCAATGCTGCACGAGGGCCCGAAGATCAAGGCCATCCAATATTGGTTTTCCTTGGCCCTTGCCTAAAGCAATTTCTTCGGTTTATCTGAATATCATGTACTGTAGGTAACTAGATCCCAAAACTCTTGCGTTGAGAAAGGTTATTCTTAAATTGATGGACTATTTCCCTGCTCAGTCTTTCAAAGAGTGGTGAACGCCTCCCCATCTTCTGATGAACTCGTTATACTGAATCATGCTACTAACTTGTTGCCAAGTAACCTTATTAGTTGTCAAGTGTTCTACCAGTCTTTTTTTGCTCCTGTCCCAGCTTTTTTTAAATGTGTTGCTGGCATCAAATTTAAAGTGGGCATATCTTTTTCAAAAAACAATAACAGTTCTAAATTTCAGCATTTGATATCTTGTCTTTGTACTATTTTCTGTTGAATATAGGGTTGAAATTATTTGCACATCATTGCATTTTGTTTGTCTTGCTATGTCTTGATATCTTTCATATCTTTCATATTTTAAATGGCTATCCTAGTTTAAAATGTTTAAACGTTTAACGACTGTGACAGTACACATTTGGATCTTTCGAACCGCTAAAAATACTGAAAACAAAACAAAAACTTTTGTTTTGTAAAAACTATCCCATTTTAAATATGGTACACATGTATTGACTACGGTAACAACAGTGTGCGTAATATGTGGTAGTTAACCCTTAAACAGTACACCGTTCAAGCTTAAGACCGAAACAACTTCGTTTCACATTTTTTAACTATCCGTACTTAGTGGTATTGAACATTCTTAACGTAAACAAGTTGACATTCACGTCACATGTACTTCTGTATTACAAAATATTTTGCAGTTGTACCATCATGTTAATATTACGACCTTAGGATCAAATATATGATCTATTTCTCATTTGCCATTTTTCGTTTTAGGGTCTCTAGGCTAGACTAATTGTTATTACTATAAAGAGAACATGGTAAAATAACAGGTTGATGAAATGTCAAGTGTGTAAGCGATTTATAATAATCCACTCCACATTAATGACTTTGTAACTGGATAGTGTCATTAACGTTTGAGCGTCGCCCCACCTTTCCACTGTCAGTGCTGATTGGACAGGGCTTCGCCACAAACTGTGACTTCACAAAAAATCGGAAGGCGACCCCAAAGATAAAAAACAAGGCACCCTCATCGATGTGACACTGTCCACATCCCTCTCTTCTGTAAGCATTAACCTTGCCTGCTTACTTAAAAGCGACCGCTAGTCCTCCTCACGCGTAACGTTAAGTCAAAGTGGACATAGGAACCTTTCCATACCCGCGGAAACATGCCTAGAGGATTTTTAGTTAAAAGGCGTAAACGCGCATCAGCTTCTTCTTACAGAACACGCAACGATGACAACGAATTTCTTAAAGCAGACCTGCCAGTGCACTCCCCCGCGGATCCAACCGTTGCGACAAGTGCAAGCCCAATTGTGCCGTTATCCGAGGACGGTACGTTTGGAGAGCCATGGACCAGTGTCCCATCTGAAGCGGACCAAGCGCAGCTGCCTGTGAACTCAGATAAGGTTAAGAATATAGAGGACCTTGAGAAATACCCACACAGCCGTCCTCTCATCAAACTGGACCATGACGGATCTCCGGGCCGGGCTGACCTCTCCTATAGCCCGATAAAACCAGTTGGCACCGAGTTGGAAAAATCTAATTTTGACCGGTGCATGAGTTCACCAACAATGGCCGAGCCGTTCCCGATAAACACCCCCGTCTCCTCAATACAGAGACTTCTTCTAAATCATGCGCCCTTTGGACACTCTGATATTAAATTCGACCCACCCGTGCTCCTCTACCCGTCACTCCATCATGCTATGAAACGCACATACATGGAGCCAGAGCGTAAGACCAAGCCAACAGCAAAAAAAACTAAAGTGATCAGGAAACTCAGCTTCGAGGACGAAATTTCCACCTCACCCGTGCTTGGGCTAAGAATTAAGAAGGAGACCCCCGAATTTAAAGCGGCATCAGCTCCTTCTGGTAATAAAAAACCTCTTGGAGAATATATCTGCCAGCTCTGCAAGGAGGAATACCCTGATCCGTTCTCCCTGGCGCAGCACAAGTGCTCTAGGATTGTGCGGGTAGAGTATCGATGTCCAGAGTGCGACAAAGTTTTCAGCTGTCCCGCTAATCTAGCCTCTCATCGCAGGTGGCATAAGCCTCGTCCGGTAAACAATGGAGAGACGCAGAGCTCCAAAAAGTCACAGTCGGATGCACGGTTGCATGAGAGGACATCTGTTGAAGGGAAAGAGAACGCAAGCGAGCTGAGAATTAATAATCAGCACCGTGTCGCTCTGGAGAGCTCCGTATGTCAGCGGGCCATGACCGTGGACAGCTCCCACAGACACGAGCAGGTGCGCAGGAGGGCACAAGACAGCCCTCAGCCCTTCGATCCACGCTACCGGGTCCCAGAGAGCAGCTTGGACCTACACATCAGAGCGGGCGACAGCCCAAGCATAATGCATTGTCCTGGGAACGCTGAAGTGGCCACCTCTCCTTTCTTACACACCGCCGGGACTGTAGAGGAGATATACGAATGTTGCTACTGTAGCAAGAACTTCAGAAGGCAGGCGTATCTGAGGAAACATCTTGCAGCGCACGAGACTATCAAAGCCTCAAACTATAGTCAGTTAGAAAGCGGGCAAATCACATTTCCGTGTCACTTGTGCGGTGCCCATTTCCCATCCGCTGAAATTCGGGACAAACACAGAGTTTGGCATGCGATGAGAGACGACATTCTGATGAATCCAGAGAAGAGCGCGGGTAGACCAGACTTGATAAGACCAGACCATACACAGGGTGATCAGCAGATATTTACCTGTAAGCACTGCCCGTCAACCTTCTTCAGTTCTCCCGGCCTGACGAGGCATATTAACAAGTCTCACCCCACAGAGAACCGGCAGGTGATGTTGCTACAAATGGCAGTCCGACCTGGCTGTTTATAGTCTACAGTCATATTTGGGAAAACAGTCACACTAAAACCTAGGAAAACAAACGGTTTCATTAATTAAAATTAATACAAATGAATAGGTATGAATGTGATTTCTTTGTACTTTAATTGTGATAGTATTGTACCTTAATATACAGATCAGGTCAAAAATAAAACATAAGCCTATTTTTATTACAATAATTGTTTTTTTATGCTTTCTTGTAATGCTATATAAGGCTACAGGTAAGGGCCACATCTGAACTTATATTCACTATTAAATATATTTATTGATTTATGGTGTGATGATTGTTAAATGTGTGTCAAAATGCTTCAAATATTCAAGAGCATTCATTTTAAGCATGTAATGGAAAGAAGAGGGCGACTGTGAATATCTAGATTATTACAGCTTTTATCTTAATGTAGTTCCTATGGAAATTGAATGTGCTTGTTCAGTAATTGTGAAAGTCAAATTCAAACCAGCAAAGCAACCAAGATGTATTTTCATACAGAAAATCAAGCTTATCTGTTACAGTAAAAAACTGTTTTTGTGAGTAAAAATGTATTTATTCTATTAATTACTTAATAAATGCCTTCATGATGGCAATTGTGTTACAGATATGTCGTATTTTGATATGTACACATTGATTGTCAATAAACAAATTACTATTTACATTCTAGTGGTGACAAAATAGAGCATTTGAAGTTACAGGGATATTCGAGTAGGTGGTAAGAATTCATTTTATTGTCAAATTCCATTGCACATCGATGTCCTCCAGGAACAGCCATAACAAATGTATAGATACTACAAGTATGACATTGCGATTTCATTTGTGTGACTGCGCTTGTCTGTGTAGCTGTTATATCAACACATGCAGTTAGTACTGGCATCATGCATCATTTGGTCAGTAGTAACATAAGCCTACAGTACACCTCCTTAACAGAGGAATTCTTTGATACATTTACAGTATGCACAGGTTTCAGTCAAATGTGACATAAGGGTGAGGACAAACCAATCTTATCCAATCTCCTCAGCTTGCACTGAGATCGCAGCATGATTTTTTTTTAAATCACCCTATATCTGTCAAGTTTTTTAGTTTTAATCCGTGGCCATTTCAAAAATAATATTTTTTAAATTCATTCCGAACCGACCTCACACACATGTATTCTAACATTACACAAACACTAGACCTTAGACGGCAGATATTAAAAAATATATAAAAGTTCAACTCAACGGTCCAAAACATGCATTTACAATCCCTTTCCTAACTAGCAGAGAACCTATAGCTGGAAGCAAATAACAACAAAAAGTGTAACAACACAAATAAATACACCATATGACAGCAAAGCAGAATAATAAAAAAAATATATAGAAAAAAAAATGGGTGTCATACAAATGAACAAGGTTGGCAACTGACAGGTGGATGCTTGATAAATGACTGTGGCGTTAGCATCCGTGTCTCATTGAAATGACAAATAGTTACACATCATGCATGTTTTGGTTTCTGTTGAACAGTTGAGCAACAGTATAGGATAACGCAATAACTTTATACGGCAACACTTCATGATTGTCAATTGTTTAAAGTACAAAAGCTAAATTGGTTTGAACCACCAGTGATGTTCACAGTTGCAGTTACCTGTTTTGGGGATTTGCAAGAAAACTAACCGTATTTAATGAATTGAACAGGTCAATAAAAAGAAAGGTGTCGATTTAAATACATGTATTATGTTTGTTCTTTACTTTGACTTCATGGTGAATATTAGTCATTACAAGGATATGAGGTCTTTGAAGCATCCCTCTGTGGCAAACATATTCAGGGAGTGGTCTATATAAAATATATGAAATGACAGCTTTGAGGGTTCCACGGATCATTTGGTGAGTCTATATCTGTTGTGTCACTTCGTATTACTCAATTTAAATGAGAAATAACATTGAGCTAAATTATTTATTTCACTGTGGTGAATTATTCTAAAGTGTTAATGACAGTGTCCATAGGGCCACTTTAAGAGAATATAACCAAAAGTGTCAATTGCATTACTAATTCTGATGGCACAATTATCATAACAATAGATAATTTCAAGTCATTAAGCCATATCAGAATCTTAATGACTTAAAAAACAATAAGTGTTTTATATTAGCAAGTATTTTCCCCTCCAAGCACCCATGCTAAAATGCCACCGCGATTTGAGAACAACTAGGGTCTACTGGCGGTTCGAGGAGCAAGTCATCATCTAAGACCACAGCCAAGACCTGCGACAACACGTGAAGCGAACAGTGGAGATGCATTCTACACAGGAAGCACGTTATCTTACTTTGAGGGCCTACCTGCAGATCAAGGTTCACCACAGTAGAATTCTACCGAAGAAGCCTGTGAAAGAACTCTACAATAGAAACCAATACACCCGTAGGGCTTTGTATCAGTCTTCATCCCCCTTGGCCCTAGGTCTTTGCTCTCATGTACAGTAGACGCGGTGTAAATACTACTACTTTACACAAGCATACAATTTCACCAAGCCTCTAACTGACGTTCTACATGTCTTGAGGTTTATATAAGTTTAGTTGTTTGTTTTTGGCAAAAAATATTTACACAGATCAGATATTGTTCTCAACATTATACACTTTAAATATGTATTCTCATATACAATATATATATATATATATATAATATATTCATCATGAGGTGGTTCAATACAGCACACTGTACACGAACAAAACTAAATGATCAGTAACATTCTTTATCAGGTGAAAATTAGTTTTACAATGTCAATAAAAAAATAAATGTGACCCCTCAAAAGAACAGTAGTGAATATTCTACACCAAAAGTCACACCAAGTTGCACGATTAGTGTGAAAAACAAAACGTTTTCACTTTGACCAAACAACTTCCACCTCGAAGATCGACAAGCAAACTTCTTTCAACTTTAAAACGGTCTCATGGTCTACAAACACTGGCCGACATTGCTTCAGTCAGAGCACGAAGAGAGTATATGCAGAATATTGTTCAAATATATAAATTTGTCTTGTGGTAAACAGTGACCAAATACAAAAAATGCCCTTTTCCCACTTAATGTTTTTGTTATTTTCTTTACAATCACTTTTCTAGCAAGTGTAGATGGTCCACTAGAGTCAGTGGGGGCATTCCATATTTGTCACTCTTCAACCACAACAAAGAAAGCTGGACATTGCCAAACATTTGATTTCAACTAGCAACGAAACATGTCTCTAACGTTGCATTAATGCTTTCTGCATACAACCTGATACTTTTTGGACATCTAAATTATATTTTGCTCTCTTCCCCCAGTTTGCGGTGTCCGTGAGCATTGTTCGCTAAACTTCCCCTGGGGAGCTGCCTGTGCCCTTGCTAGCACTGCCCCAATCCACAGGCCCCCGGGTCGGGCCCTCGGTCTGTTCGAGGGCCTCATTCTGCATGTCAGTGGGTTGTCGGCAGGGCGGGTGATGCTGACCCTGCAGGCCGGGCGCGTCCACCCGGTCAAGGGTACGTAACAGAACGCAGTGCTTTTAGCAGGCAACGGCTGGTATGTGCTGTAAAGAAGGCGGGGTCTGTTTAACTGAGGCCTGTGGCCCTTGTCCCCTAGGAGCCTCAGCCGTGGAGGAATCCGATCAGGTCTTATTGGCTGAGCCGGAGGAGCGGCGGAGCTTCATGGACATGCGGCTCTTGCTAGTACGAGGGGACATGGGCGAGGCTAACTGGTCGCCCGCGTCTTGCTGCACCGCTGCTGGGCTTTCTCCCTCCAGACTCTCGAGGCATGAGCCTGCAGAAGGAGCGAGAGAGGGGGGGATGAAAGACCAGGGGGGAGGAAAGGCAACGGAGACCCTCCTCCGTACCTACCCGACTAGTCCACCACAGGCCACGACAAAACAATCTAAACAGACTAGTGGGTCCTACAACCTGCCTTTCTGAGGGTTGTTTGGAGCTCAGATTGCATTAGTCTATAAGGGAAGGAAGGGGGAAAGACAGTACATGCACTTTACTGTGTATTTTTAGTTGTACAGGTGTGAAATCCCGGGTTTTAACTTACGCTTTGTGACGGCATAATAAATAAACGTTGACAGTTGTTTTTAGTGAACAGTATTTAGCGAATCGAAGAATTAATGTGCATGGAATGAATCCAAACCAATATGGAAAGACAGACATAACAACTAGGTCGGAGAAGACCACAGAAATAAGTACAAAAGAAGAACACAGGGCAGGATGGAACTGAGACAGAAATTTGCAGTTTTAATGTTTTAGCGTACCATTCACAGCTAGCGTGAAACACCTTCCGCTTCAAGCCTTTGCCTTTTACCTTGCCGAGCCCAATGTTTTCTAGTGGAGTTTTGGGAAGGAGCAGAAATAGCAAGCTCTCTTTGGTGGGGTGAAGATGAAGAAAAGCCACACGGGGTGGTGGGTGGGAGAGAACAGGAGGTAGGCATGAGGAGAAGGAACGGTTCAGAAGGGGAGAAAACGGGAGGAGAAAGGAAGCAGTGAAGTAGTTTCCGAAGGAATGGGCGGGGGGGAGGGCGATAGGGCGGGGCCGAGAGATGATTGGAAGACAGCAAACAGAAGAGAACAGGAGAGAAGAGAAGAGATGTGTGAGCAGTGACAAGGGAGTTAACAGAAGCAACATACAGACCCGAGACAGCTGAGGCGCCACGTCGACATCATCACGCTCCAAACAGTCATGTCACATGGACACGTGCGCACACACATGTGCCGACTGGCACATTGGTGTAACGATTCCCCATACTTACCGACACCTACTATGTTCATTTGATTTACCTCCTACAGTTCCAGAAGCCATGTGTCTCTGTCTGTCAAGTCCCCCAATCAAGAGCTTAACAGCAATTATACAGAATGACACCCTAAACCTCCGGGGGACACCCAGAACCTCCGGGGGGACACCCTGAACCTCCGGGGGGACACCTTGAACCTCCGGGGGGACACCCTGAACCTCCGGGGGGACACCCTGAACCTCCGGGGGGACACCCTGAACCTCCGGGGGGACACCCTGAACCTCTGATGGACCTCCTAAACCTCTGGGTACATGCCAAACACAAATGTAGAGAAGCAACGCTAGACTGAACGCGCAATGTTTGGGAACGCGGTGGAAGACGGCGGTTAACCCAGACCCAAGATGCACAGCAGTAGTGGTGACGATGAGGAGAGCAAAGACATGAGCCTGTTAGGACGGAGGCATGCAAATGCTGAGGTTGATGTTAAAGGAAGACATTCTTCTGACAATACAAATAGGCAGATTTGGTCGGTGGAGAGAAGGTGAGACAAATAGATAGAGGTGTTAAGAGCAAGTAGAGGGCTCATAACGTTGTTACAATCAGAATGGAGCAGCAACAGAGACAGCCTTGGTTGCGGGGGTTTCCAGGACTCTTACCTTTTAGATATACACAATTGATAGATTATGATCTAAACGAGGGGAAACATAAGATAAAGAGAGGAAAAAATATATAAATGGGAAAAAAATATATAAATGGGAAAAAAATGGGTGGGGGTGAAAAAAAGGCCAAAGCAGAAAGGGAAATAAAAATACAAAAAGAAAACAACGATACCAAACCGAAATATGATAATTTGGGTATAGGGGGAGGAGTCCGCAGTGGACCAGTGTGATCAGGGTTTGTGCCTGAAAAATACTCACATTCTGTACAGGAGAACTAATGTTTGGTCAATCACAAATAATTGTGATGATAATTATAATTTCCTAATAATATAAAGTTGTTTTTCGTCACAAAACCTTTTTGTGTCTCATTGTGTGGACAAATAAACATTCAGCCCACAGACATGCCTCTTAATAAATGAAAGGCTGCATTACACAGTGTCAAAAAGCTATGTCTTATAATCACATACAGTGGGGAGAACAAGTATTTGATACACTGCCAATTCTGCAGGTTTTCCTACTTACAAAGCACATAGAGGTCTGTAATCTTTATCATAGGTACACTTCTGAGAGACGGAATCTAAAATCAAATAAAAAATCCAAAAATCACATTGTATGATTTTTTTGTAATTAATTTGCATTTTATTGCATGACATAAGTATTTGATACATCAGAAAAGCAGAATGTAATATTTGGTACAGAAACCTTTGTTTGCAATTACAGAGATCATACGTTTCCTGTAGTTCTTGACCAGGTTTGCACACACTGCAGCAGGGATTTTTGCCCACTCCTCCATACAGACCTTCTCCAGATCCTTCAGGTTTCGGGGCTGTCGCTGGGCAATACAGACTTTCAGCTCCCTCCAAAGATTTTCTATTAGGTTCAGGTCTGGAGACTGGCTAGGCCACCCCAGGACCTTGAAATGCTTCTTACGGAGCCACTCCTTAGTTGCCCTGGCTGTGTGTTTCGGGTCGTTGTCATGCTGGAAGACCCAGCCACGACCCATCTTCAATGGTCTTACTGAGGGAAGGAGGTTGTTGGTCAAGATCTCGTGATACATGGCCCCATCCATCCTCCCCTCAATGCGGTGCAGTTGTCCTGTCCCCATCGCAGAAAAGCATCCCCAAAGAATGATGTTTCCACCTCCATGGTTCACGGTTTGGATGGTGTTCTTGGGGTTGTACTCATCCTTCTTATTCCTCCAAACAGACCACATGACCTTCTCCCATTCCTCCTCTGGATCATCCAGATGTTCATTGGCAAACTTCAGACAGGCCTAGACATGCGCTGGCCTGAGCAGGGGGACCTTGCGTGCGCTGCAGGATTTTAATCCATGACGGCGTAGTGTGTTACTAATGGTTTTCTTTGAGACTGTGGTCCCAGCTCTCTTCAGGTCATTGACCAGGTCCTGCCGTGTAGTTCTGGGCTGATCCCTCATCTTCCTTATGATCATTGATGCCCCACGAGGTGAGATCTTGCATGGAACCCCAGACAGAGGGTGATTGAACGTCATCTTGAACTTCTCCAATTTTCTAATCATTGCGCCAACAGTTGTTGCCTTCTCACCAAGCTGCTTGCCTATTGTCCTGTAGCCCATCCCAGCCTTGTGCAGGTCTACAATTGTATCCCTGATGTCCTTACACAGCTCTCTGGTCTTGGCCATTGTGGAGAGGTTGGAGTCTGTTTGATTGAGTGTGTGGACAGGTGTTTTTTTTTTTTTTACAGGTAACGAGTTTAAACAGGTGCAGTTAATACAGGTAATGAGTGGAGAACAGGAGTGCTTCTTAAAGAAAACAGGTCTGTGAGAGCCGGAATTCTTACTGGTTGGTAGGAGATCAAATACTTATGTCATGCAATACAATGCAAATTAATTACTCAAAAATCATACAATGTGATTTTCGTTTTAGATTCCGTCTCTCACAGTTGAAGTGTACCTATGATAACAATTACAGACATCTACATGCTTTCTAAGTTGGGAAACCTGCAAAATCGGCAGTGTATCAAATACTTGTTCTCCCCAGTGTATATTCCATGTGTGGCTAACATGAATAATTTCTTTTTTCTAGCTGTGTGATGTTTGAGGGGTTTCTTGCATGCACAGCCCGTTTCAAATCACCCCACAGCATCTCAATAGGATAAAGATCCAGGCTTTGACTTGGACATTCCAGAACTCTCCATTTCTTTCTTTTTGAGCCATTTAGAAACCATTCCACTGTCCGGAAGTGGAGAACATTTAAAGAAAACTGCCAAACATGTCACAGCTGAAAATATTCTGCATGGAGGAGTGGGAAAATGTTCTTCCAGTCGATGGTAGAGACTGGTAGACAGCTACAGGAAATGTCTTATTGAGGTCATTTCAGCAAAAGTGGACACCTACGTTTTTTCAGCATAGGGTGTACTAACTTTGTCCTCAGTAGGAAATGGTATCTTTGTAAATCTTTGGTTAAATACATTATATCATGGTTAAAATTACATCACCTTTATCTATAGATGTTGTTTGAAGTAGATCAAATATTGATATGTCAGTGTAGTAATTATTGGTAAAAGGATGGTGACAAAATTGGCCTTGTAAATGGGCTTGATCTTACACACTAAATCAAATGAATTAAAAGCTAACTAAAAATGAAATTGTATAAAAACTGTTCAAAGAAAAAAATACTGTCATCACAAATTAATTGTCATAATTGATAACGTGTGCCACAATTACTGGCAATCCCCCAATATAAAATGTCTGTACACTCAGATTTTCCTGCGAATCTCCCATTCTCATCCATCCAATCTTACTTATGCGTTCTCCCACACCATCATACATGGAGACTTTTCAGTGCTTTTATCTTGGCGAAGGGATGTGCACAAATTACTAAACGCAGTTGCTACAATTCATGGCACACATGTTTTTAATAATATAATTAGTCCTCAGGGAAACCTTTGTTCTTTAAACAATTTTCACACCATTAGTGTAAGATCAAGCAGAGCAGGCCCAGTGGACCTTGGTCTTGTAGAAACACGCTGAGCAGGCCCAGTGGACCTTGGTCATGTAGAAACACGCTGAGCAGGTCCAGTGGACCTTGGTCATGTAGAAACACGCTGAGCAGGCCCAGTGGACCTTGGTCATGTAGAAACACGCTGAGCAGGTCCAGTGGACCTTGGTCATGTAGAAACACGCTGAGCAGGCCCAGTGGACCTTGGTCATGTA